>CATIWC010003609.1:0-46553 GCA_948472305.1 Vicia faba | reverse complement strand
TTCATTAATAGTCTTTAAACTTTGTTTCTTGGTGATGAAGTAACCTAAAATTTGGTGATGGAGAATAAGAAAAATATTAAAATTGTTTACATCTATTATACCTTAATACAATATGAATATGGTGAATAACTATACTATCCGAGTCTCATTATAAAATTTGAATTATTACCAATGTATATGGAATATGTGCCATTAATTAATAGTCTTTTAACTTAGTTTCTTGGTGATGAAGTAACCTAAAATTTGGTGATGGAGAAGAGAAAATACTGAAATTGTTTACATCTATTATACCTATAATACAATATGAATATGGTGAATAAATATACTATCGAGACTCATTATATAATTTGAATTATTACAAATGTATATGGAATATGTGTCATTAAGTAATAGTCTTTTAACTTAGTATCTTAGTGATGAACTAACCTAAAATTTTGTGATGGAGAAGAAGAAAAATATTGAAATTGTTTACATCTATTATACCTTAATACAATATAAATATGATGAATAAATATAATATCGAGACTCAACACATAATTTGAATTATTTTCAATGTGTATGGAATTTGTGTCATTAATTAATAGTTTTTTAACTTAGTGTCTTAATGATGAAGTAACCTAAAATTAGGTAATGAAAAAGAAGAAAAATATTGAAATTGTTTACATCTATTCATACTATAATACAATATGAATATGGTGAATAAATATACTATCGAGACTCGTTATATAATTGGAATTATTTGAAATGTATATGAACATGTGTCATTAAGTAATAGTCTTTTAACTTAGTTTCTTAGTGATGAAGTAACCTAAAATTTGGTGATGAAGAAAAGAAAACTATTGAAATTGTTTACATCTATTATACCTTAATACAATTTAAATATGGTGAATAAATATACTATCGAGACTCAATATATAATTTGAATTATTTCCAATGTATATGGAATTTGTGTCATTAATTAATAGTCTTTTAACTTATTTTCTTGGTTAAAAAGTAACCTAAAATTTGGTGATGGAGAAGAAGAAAAATATTGAAATTGTTTACATCTATTATACCATAATACAATATGAATATGGTGAATAAATATACTATCGAGACACATTATATAATTTGAATTATTACCAATGTATAAGGAATGTGTGCCATTAATTATTAGTCTTTTAACTTTGTTTCTTAGTGATGAAGTAACCTAAAATTTGGTGATGGAGAATAAGAAAAATATTGAAATTGTTTACATCTATTATACCAGAATTCTATATGAATATGGTGAATAACTATACTATCGAGTCTCATTATAAAACTTGAATTATTACCAATTTATATTGAATATGTGCCATTAATTAATATTCTTTTAACTTATTTTCTTGGTGATGAAGTAACCTAAAATTTGGTGATGGAGAAGAAGAAAATACTGAAATTGTTTACATCTATTATACGATAATACAATATGAATATGGTGAATAAATATACTATCGAGACTCATTATATAATTTGAATTATTTCAAATGTATATGGAATATGTGTCATTAAGTAATAGTCTTTTAACTTAGTTTCTTAGTGATGAAGTAACCTAACATTTGGTGATGGAGAAGAAGAAAATACTGAAATTGTTTACATCTATTATACGATAATACAATATGAATATGGTGAATAAATATACTATCGAGACTCATTATATAATTTGAATATTACAAATGTATATGGAATATGGTCATTAAGTAATAGTCTTTTAACTTAGTATCTTAGTGATGAACTAACCTAAAATTTGGTGATGGAGAAGAAGAAAAATATTGAAATTGTTTACATCTATTATACCTTAATACAATATAAATATGATGAATAAATATAATATCGAGACTCAACACATAATTTGAATTATTTTCAATGTGTATGGAATATGTGTCATTAATTAATAGTTTTTTAACTTAGTGTCTTAATGATGAAGTACCTAAAATTTGGTAATGAAAAAGAAGAAAAATATTGAAATTGTTTACATCTATTATACTATAATACAATATGAATATGGTGAATAAATATACTATCGAGACTCGTTATATAATTGGAATTATTTCAAATGTATATGGAACATGTGTCATTAAGTAATAGTCTTTTAACTTAGTTTCTTAGTGATGAAGTAACCTACAATTGGTGATGAAGAAAAAGGAAAACTATTGAAATTGTTTACATCTATTATACCTTAATACAATATAAATATGGTGAATAAATATACTATCGAGACTCAATATATAATTTGAATTATTTCCAATTTATATGGAATATGTGTCATTAATTAATAGTCTTTTAACTTATTTTCTTGGTTAAAAAGTAACCTAAAATTTGGTGATGGAGAAGAAGAAAAATATTGAAATTGTTTACATCTATTATACCATAATACAATATGAATATGGTGAATAAATATACTATCGAGACTCATTATATAATTTGAATTATTACCAACGTATAAGGAATGTGTGTCATTAATTAATAGTCTTTTAACTTATTTTCTTGGTGATGAAGTAACCTAAAATTTGGTAATGGAGAAGAAGAAAAATATTGAAATTGTTTACATCTATTATACCTTAATACAATATGAATATGGTGAATAACTATACTATCGAGTCTCATTATAAAATTTGAATTATTACCAATGTATATGGAATATGTGCCATTAATTAATAGTCCTTTTAACTTAGTTTCTTGGTGATGAAGTAACCTAAAATTTGGTGATGGAGAAGAAGAAATACTGAAATTGTTTACATCTATTATACGATAATACAATATGAATATGGTGAATAAATATACTATCGAGACTCATTATATAATTTGAATTATTACAAATGTATATGGAATATGTGTCATTAAGTAATAGTCTTTTAACTTAGTATCTTAGTGATGAACTAACCTAAAATTTTGTGATGGAGAAGAAGAAAAATATTGAAATTGTTTACATCTATTATACCTTAATACAATATAAATATGATGAATAAATATAATATCGAGACTCAACACATAATTTGAATTATTTTCAATGTGTATGGAATATGTGTCATTAATTAATAGTTTTTTAACTTAGTGTCTTAATGATGAAGTAACCTAAAATTAGGTAATGAAAAAGAAGAAAAATATTGAAATTGTTTACATCTATTATACTATAATACAATATGAATATGGTGAATAAATATACTATCGGAGACTCGTTATATAATTGGAATTATTTGAAATGTATATGGAACATGTGTCATTAAGTAATAGTCTTTTAACTTAGTTTCTTAGTGATGAAGTAACCTAAAATTTGGTGATGAAGAAAAAGTAAACTATTGAAATTGTTTACATCTATTATACCTTAATACAATATAAATATGGTGAATAAATATACTATCGAGACTCAATATATAATTTGAATTATTTCCAATGTATATGGAATTATGTGTCATTAATTAATAGTCTTTTAACTTATTTTCTTGGTTAAAAAGTAACCTAAAATTTGGTGATGGAGAAGAAGAAAAATATTGAAATTGTTTACATCTATTATACCATAATACAATATGAATATGGTGAATAAATATACTATCGAGACACATTATATAATTTGAATTATTACCAATGTATAAGGAATGTGTGCCATTAATTAATAGTCTTTTAACTTTGTTTCTTAGTGATGAAGTAACCTAAAATTTGGTGATGGAGAATAAGAAAAATATTGAAATTGTTTACATCTATTATACCAGAATTCTATATGAATATGGTGAATAACTATACTATCGAGTCTCATTATAAAACTTGAATTATTACCAATTTATATTGAATATGTGCCATTAATTAATATTCTTTTAACTTATTTTCTTGGTGATGAAGTAACCTAAAATTTGGTGATGGAGAAGAAGAAAATACTGAATTGTTTACATCTATTATACGATAATACAATATGAATATGGTGAATAAATATACTATCGAGACTCATTATATAATTTGAATTATTTCAAATGTATATGGAATATGTGTCATTAAGTAATAGTCTTTTAACTTAGTTTCTTAGTGATGAAGTAACCTAAAATTTGGTGATGGAGAAGAAGAAAATACTGAAATTGTTTACATCTATTATACGATAATACAATATGAATATGGTGAATAAATATACTATCGAGACTCATTATATAATTTGAATTATTACAAATGTATATGGAATATGTGTCATTAAGTAATAGTCTTTTAACTTAGTATCTTAGTGATGAACTAACCTAAAATTTGGTGATGGAGAAGAAGAAAAATATTGAAATTGTTTACATCTATTATACCTTAATACAATATAAATATGATGAATAAATATAATATCGAGACTCAACACATAATTTGAATTATTTTCAATGTGTATGGAATATGTGTCATTAATTAATAGTTTTTTACTTAGTGTCTTAATGATGAAGTAACCTAAAATTTGGTAATGAAAAAGAAGAAAAATATTGAAATTGTTTACATCTATTATACTATAATACAATATGAATATGGTGAATAAATATACTATCGAGACTCGTTATATAATTGGAATTATTTCAAATGTATATGGAACATGTGTCATTAAGTAATAGTCTTTTAACTTAGTTTCTTAGTGATGAAGTAACCTACAATTTGGTGATGAAGAAAAAGAAAACTATTGAATTGTTTACATCTATTATACCTTAATACAATATAAATATGGTGAATAAATATACTATCGAGACTCAATATATAATTTGAATTATTTCAATTTATATGGAATATGTGTCATTAATTAATAGTCTTTTAACTTATTTTCTTGGTTAAAAAGTAACCTAAAATTTGGTGATGGAGAAGAAGAAAAATATTGAAATTGTTTACATCTATTATACCATAATACAATATGAACATGGTGAATAAATATACTATCGAGACTCATTATATAATTTGGAATTATTACCAACGTATAAGGAATGTGTGCCATTCATTAATAGTCTTTTAACTTTGTTTCTTGGTGATGAAGTAACCTAATATTTGGTAATGGAGAAGAAGAAAAATATTGAAATTGTTTACATCTATTATACCTTAATACAATATGAATATGGTGAATAACTATACTATCGAGTCTCATTATAAAATTTGAATTATTACCAATGTATATGGAATATGTGCCATTAATTAATAGTCTTTTAACTTAGTTTCTTGGTGATGAAGTAACCTAAAATTTGGTGATGGAGAAGAAGAAAATACTGAAATTGTTTACATCTATTATACGATAATACAATATGAATATGGTGAATAAATATACTATCGAGACTCATTATATAATTTGAATTATTACAAATGTATATGGAATATGTGTCATTAAGTAATAGTCTTTTAACTTAGTATCTTAGTGATGAACTAACCTAAAATTTTGTGATGGAGAAGAAGAAAAATATTGAAATTGTTTACATCTATTATACCTTAATACAATATAAATATGATGAATAAATATAATATCGAGACTCAACACATAATTTGAATTATTTTCAATGTGTATGGAATATGTGTCATTAATTAATAGTTTTTTAACTTAGTGTCTTAATGATGAAGTAACTAAAATTTGGTAATGAAAAAGAAGAAAAATATTGAAATTGTTTACATCTATTATACTATAATACAATATGAATATGGTGAATAAATATACTATCGAGACTCGTTATATAATTGGAAATATTTTGAAATGTATATGGAACATGTGTCATTAAGTAATAGTCTTTTAACTTAGTTTCTTAGTGATGAAGTAACCTAAAATTTGGTGATGAAGAAAAAGAAAACTATTGAAATTGTTTACATCTATTATACCTTAATACAATATAAATATGGTGAATAAATATACTATCCGAGACTCAATATATAATTGAATTATTTCCAATGTATATGGAATATGTGTCATTAATTAATAGTCTTTTAACTTATTTTCTTGGTTAAGAAAGTAAACTAAAATTTGGTGATGGAGAAGAAGAAAAATATTGAAATTGTTTACATCTATTATACCATAATACAATATGAATATGGTGAATAAATATACTATCGAGACACATTATATAATTTGAATTATTACCAATGTATAAGGAATGTGTGCCATTAATTAATAGTCTTTTAACTTTGTTTCTTAGTGATGAAGTAACCTAAAATTGGTGATGGAGAATAAGAAAAATATTGAAATTGTTTACATCTATTATACCAGAATTCTATATGAATATGGTGAATAACTATACTATCGAGTCTCATTATAAAACTTGAATTATTACCAATTTATATTGAATATGTGCCATTAATTAATATTCTTTTAACTTATTTTCTTGGTGATGAAGTAACCTAAAATTTGGTGATGGAGAAGAAGAAAATACTGAAATTGTTTACATCTATTATACGATAATACAATATGAATATGGTGAATAAATATACTATCGAGACTCATTATATAATTTGAATTATTTCAAATGTATATGAAATATGTGTCATTAAGTAATAGTCTTTTAACTTAGTTTCTTAGTGATGAAGTAACCTAAAATTTGGTGATCAAGAAAAAGAAAAATATTGAAATTGTTTACATCTATTATACTGTAATATAATATGAATATGGTGAATAAATATACTATCGAGACTCATTATATAATTTGAATTACTTCCAATGTATATGGAATATGTGTCATCAATTAATAGTCTTTTAACTTAGTTTCTAGTGATGAAGTAACCTAAACACTTGGTGATGGAGAAGAAGAAAATACTGAAATTATTTACATCTATTATACCATAATACAATATGAATATGGTGAATAAATATACTATCGAGACTCATTATATAATTTGAATTATTTCAAATGTATATGGAATATGTGTCATTAAGTAATAGTCTTTTAACTTAGTTTCTTAGTGATAAAGTAACCAAAAAATTTGGTGATGGAGAAGAAGAAAAATATTGAAATTGTTTACATCTATTATACCTTAATACAATATAAATATGATGAATAAATATAATATCGAGACTCAACACTTAATTTGAATTATTTTCAATGTGTATGGAATATGTGTCATTAATTAATAGTTTTTTAACTTAGTGTCTTAATGATGAAGTAACCTAAAATTTTGTGATGAAAAAGAAGAATAATATTGAAATTGTTTACATCTATTATACTATAATACAATATGAATATGGTGAAAAAATATACTATCGAGACTCATTATGTAATTGGAATTATTTCAAATGTATATGGAACATGTGTCATTAAGTAATAGTCTTTTAACTTAGTTTCTTAGTGATGAAGTATCCTAAAATTTGGTGATGAAGAAAAAGAAAACTATTGAAATTGTTTACATCTATAATACCTTAATACAATATAAATATGGGTGAATAAATATACTATAGAGACTCAATATATAATTTGAATTATTTCCAATGTATATGGAATATGTGTCATTAATTAATAGTCTTTTAACTTATTTTCTTGTTTAAAAAGTAACCTAAAATTTGGTGATGGAGAAGAAGAAAAATATTGAAATTGTTTACATCTATTATACCATAATACAATATGAATATGGTGAATAAATATACTATCGAGACTCATTATATAATTTGAATTATTACCAACGTATAAGGAATGTGTGCCATTCATTAATAGTCTTTTAACTTTGTTTCTTGGTGATGAAGTAACCTAAAATTTGGTAATGGAGAAGAAGAAAAATATTGAAATTGTTTACACCTATTATACCTTAATACAATATGAATATGGTGAATAACTATACTATAGAGTCTCATTATAAAATTTGAATTATTACCAATGTATATGGAATATGTGCCATTAATTAATAGTCTTTTAACTTAGTTTCTTGGTGATGAAGTAACCTAAAATTTGGTGATGGAGAAGAAGAAAATACTGAAATTGTTTACATCTATTATACGATAATACAATATGAATATGGTGAATAAATATACTATCGAGACTCATTATATAATTTTGAATTATTACAAATGTATATGGAATATGTGTCATTAAGTAATAGTCTTTTAACTTAGTATCTTAGTGATGAACTAACCTAAAATTTGGTGATGGAGAAGAAGAAAAATATTGAAATTGTTTACATCTATTATACCTTAATACAATATAAATATGATTAATAAATATAATATCGAGACTCAACACATAATTTGAATTATTTTCAATGTGTATGGAATATGTGTCATTAATTAATAGTTTTTTAACTTAGTGTCTTAATGATGAAGTAACCTAAAATTTGGTAATGAAAAAGAAGAAAAATATTGAAATTGTTTACATCTATTATACTATAATACAATATGAATATGGTGAATAAATATACTATCGAGACTCGTTATATAATTGGAATTATTTCAAATGTATATGGAACATGTGTCATTAAGTAATAGTCTTTTAACTTAGTTTCTTAGTGATGAAGTAACCTACAATTTGGTGATGAAGAAAAAGAAAACTATTGAAATTGTTTACATCTATTATACCTTAATACAATATAAATATGGTGAATAAAGATACTATCGAGACTCAATATATAATTTGAATTATTTCCAATTTATATGGAATATGTGTCATTAATTAATAGTCTTTTAACTTATTTTCTTGGTTAAAAAGTAACCTAAAATTTGGTGATGGAGAAGAAGAAAAATATTGAAATTGTTTACATCTATTATACCATAATACAATATGAATATGGTGAATAAATATACTATCGAGACTCATTATATAATTTGAATTATTACCAACGTATAAGGAATGGTGCCATTCATCAATAGTCTTTTAACTTATTTCTTGGTGATGAAGTAACCTAAAATTTGGTAATGGAGAAGAAGAAAAATATTGAAATTGTTTACATCTATTATACCTTAATACAATATGAATATGGTGAATAAATATAATATCAAGTCTCATTAGATAATTTGAATCATTTCCAATGAATATGGAACATGTGCCATTAATTAATAGTCTTTTTAACTTATTTTCTTGGTGATGGAGTAACCTAAAATTTGGTGATGAAGAAGAAGAAAATACTGAAATTATTTACATCTATTATACGATAATACAATATGAATATGTGAATAAATATACTATCGAGACTCATATATAATTTGAATTATTTCAAATGTATATGGAATATGTGTCATTAAGTAATAGTCTTTTAACTTAGTTTCTTAGTGATGAAGTAACCCAAAATTTGGTGATGAAGAAAAAGAAAAATATTGAAATTGTTTACATCTATTATACTATAATATAATATGAATATGGTGAATAAATATACTATCGAGACTCATTATATAATTTGAATTATTTCCAATGTTTATGGAATATGTGTCATCAATTAATAGTCTTTTAACTTAGTTTCTTAGTGATGAAGTAACCTAAACACTTGGTGATGGAGAAGAAGAAAATACTCAAATTATTTACATCTATTATACCATAATACAATATGTATATGGTGAATAAATATACTATCAAGACTCATTATATAATTTGAATTATTTCAAATGTATATGGAATATGTGTCATTAAGTAATAGTCTTTTAACTTAGTTTCTTAGTGATGAAGTAACCTAAAATTTGGTGATGGACAAGAAGAAAAATATTGAAATTGTTTACATCTATTATACCATAATTCAATATGAATATGGTGAATAAATATACTAATGAGACTCATTATATAATTTTAATTATTTCAAATGTATATGGAATATGTGTCATTAAGTAATAGTCTTTTAACTTAGTATCTTAGTGATGAAGTAACCTAAAATTTGGTGATGGAGAAGAAGAAAAATAGTTAAATTGTTTACATCTATTATACCAGAATTCAATATGAATATGGTGAATAAATATACTATTGAGACTCATTATATAATTTTGATTATTACCAATGTATATTTAATATGTGCCATTAATTAATATTCTTTTAACTTATTTTCTTGGTGATGAAGTAACCTAAAATTTGGTAATGGAGAAGAAGAAAAATATTGAAATTGTTTACATCTATTATACCTTAATACAATATGAATATGGTGAATAAATATACTGTCGAGTCTCATTATATAATTTGAGTTATTTCCAATGTATATGGAATATGTGTCATTAATTAATAGTTTTTTAACTTAGTTTCTGGTGATGAAGTAACCTAAAATTTGGTGATGGAGAAGAAGAAAATATTGAAATTTTTTAAATCTATTATACGATAATACAATATGAATATGGTGAATAAATATACTATCGAGACTCATTATATAATTGGAATTATTTCAAATGTATATGGAACATGTGTCATTAAGTAATAGTCTTTTAACTTAGTTTCTTAGTGATGAAGTAACCTAAAATTTCGTGATTAAGAAAAAGAAAACTATTGACATTGTTTATATCTATTATACCTTAATACAATATAAATATGGTGAATAAATATACTATCGAGACTCAATATATAATTTGAATTATTTCCAATTTATATGGAATATGTGTCATTAATTAATAGTCTTTTAACTTATTTTCTTGGTTAAAAAGTAACCTAAAAATTTGGTGATGGAGAAGAAGAAAAATATTGAAATTGTTTACATCTATTATACCAGAATTCTATATGAATATTGTGAATAAATATACTATGGAAAACTCATTATATAGTTTGACTTATTACCAACGTATATTGAATATGTGCCATTAATCAATATTCTATTACTTATTTTCTTGGTGATGAAGTAACCTAAAATTTGGTAATGAGAAGAAGAAAAATATTTGAAATTTTTTACATCTATTATACCTTATACAATATGAATATGGTGAATAAATATAATATCAAGTCTCATTAGATAATTTGAATCATTTCCAATGAATATGGAACATGTGCATTAATTAATAGTCTTTTAACTTATTTTCTTGGTGATGAAGTAACCTAAAATTTGGTGATGGAGAAGAAGAAAATACTGAAATTGTTTACATCTATTATACGATAATACAATATGAATATGGTGAATAAATATACTATCGAGACTCATTATATAATTTGAATTATTACAAATGTATATGGAATATGTGTCATTAAGTAATAGTCTTTTAACTTAGGTATCTTAGTGATGAACTAACCTAAAATTTGGTGATGGAGAAGAAGAAAAATATTGAAATTGTTTACATCTATTATACCTTAATACAATATAAATATGATGAATAAATATAATATCGAGACTCAACACATAATTTGAATTATTTTCAATGTGTATGGAATATGTGTCATTAATTAATAGTTTTTTAACTTAGTGTCTTAATGATGAAGTAACCTAAAATTTGGTAATGAAAAAGAAGAAAAATATTGAAATTGTTTACATCTATATACTATAATACAAATTGAATATGGTGAATAAATATACTATCGAGACTCGTTATATAATTGGAATTATTTCAAATGTATATGGAACATGTGTCATTAAGTAATAGTCTTTTAACTTAGTTTCTTAGTGATGAAGTAACCTACAATTTGGTGATGAAGAAAAAGAAAACTATTGAAATTGTTTACATCTATTATACCTTAATACAATATAAATATGGTGAATAAATATACTATCGAGACTCAATATATAATTTGAATTATTTCCAATTTATATGGAATATGTGTCATTAATTAATAGTCTTTTACTTATTTTCTGGTTAAAAAGTAACCTAAAATTTGGTAATGGAGAAGAAGAAAAATATTGAAATTGTTTACATCTATTATACCATAATACAATATGAATATGGTGAATAAATATACTATCGAGACTCATTATATAATTTGAATTATTACCAATGTATATTGAATATGTGCCATTAATCAATATTCTTTTAACTTATTTTCTTGGTGATGAAGTAACCTAAAATTTGGTAATGGAGAAGAAGAAAAATATTGAAATTGTTTACATCTATTATACCTTAATTACAATATGAATATGGTGAATAAATATAATATCAAGTCTCATTAGATAATTTGAATCATTTCCAATGAATATGGAACATGTGCCATTAATTAATAGTCTTTTAACTTATTTTCTTGGTGATGGAGTAACCTAAAATTTGGTGATGAAGAAGAACAAAATACTGAAATTATTTACATCTATTATACGATAATACAATATGAATATGGTGAATAAATATACTATCGAGACTCATTTATATAATTTGAATTATTTCAAATGTATATGGAATATGTGTCATTAAGTAATAGTCTTTTAACTTAGTTTCTTAGTGATGAAGTAACCCAAAATTTGGTGATGAAGAAAAAGAAAAAATATTGAAATTGTTTACATCTATTATACTATAATATAATATGAATATGGTGAATAAATATACTATCGAGACTCATTATATAATTTGAATTATTTCCAATGTTTATGGAATATGTGTCATCAATTAATAGTCTTTTAACTTAGTTTTCTTAGTGATGAAGTAACCTAAACACTTGGTGATGGGAGAAGAAGAAAATACTCAAATTATTTACATCTATTATACCATTAATACAATATGTATATGGTGAATAAATATACTATCGGAGACTCATTATATAATTTGAATTATTTCAAATGTATATGGAATTATTGTGTCCATTAAGTAATAGTCTTTTAACTTAGTTTCTTAGTGATGAAGTAACCTAAAATTTGGTGATGGACAAGAAGAAAAATATTGAAATTGTTTACATCTATTATACCATAATTCAATATGAATATGGTGAATAAATATACTATCGAGGACTCATTATATAATTTTAATTATTTCAAATGTATATGGAATATGTGTCATTAAGTAATAGTCTTTTAACTTAGTATCTTAGTGATGAAGTTACCTCAAATTTGGTGATGGAGAAGAAGAAAAAATATTGAAATTGTTTACATGTATTATACCAGAATTCAATATGAATATGGTGAATAAATATACTATTGAGACTCATTATATAATTTGAATTATTACCAATGTATATTTTAATATGTGCCATTAATTAATATTCTTTTAACTTATTTCTTGGTGATGAAGTAACCTAAAATTTGGTAATGGAAATAAGAAAAATATTGAAATTGTTTACATCTATTATACCTTAATACAATATGAATATGGTGAATAAATATACTGTCGAGTCTCATTATATAATTTGAGTTATTTCCAATGTATATGGAATATGTGTCATTAATTAATAGTTTTTTAACTTAGTTTCTTGGTGATGAAGTAACCTAAAATTTGGTGATGGAGAAGAAGAAAATATTGAAATTTTTAAATCTATTATACGATAATACAATATGAATATGGTGAATAAATATACTATCGAGACTCATTATATAATTGGAATTATTTCAAATGTATATGGAACATGTGTCATTAAGTAATAGTCTTTTAACTTAGTTTCTTAGTGATGAAGTAACCTAAAATTCCGTGATGAAGAAAAAGAAAACTATTGAAATTGTTTACATCTATTATACCTTAATACAATATAAATATGGTGAATAAATATACTATCGAGACTCAATATATAATTTTGAATTATTTCCAATGTATATGGAATATGTGTCATTAATTAATAGTCTTTTAACTTATTTTCCTTGGTTAAAAAGTAACCTAAAATTTGGTGATGGAGAAGAAGAAAAATATTGAAATTGTTTACATCTATTATACCATAATACAATATGAATATGGTGAATAAATATACTATCGAGACTCATTATATAATTTGAATTATTACCAATGTATAAGGAATGTGTGCCATTAATTAATAGTCTTTTAACTTTGTTTGTTGGTGATGAAGTAACCTAAAATTTGGTAATGGAGAAGAAGGAAAAATATTGAAATTGTTTACATCTATTATACCTTAATTCAATATGAATATGGTGAATAAATATACTAATCGAGACTCATTATATAATTTTAATTATTTCAAATGTATATGGAATATGTGTCATTAAGTAATAGTCTTTTAACTTAGTATCTTAGTGATGAATTACATAAAATTTGGTGATGGAGAAGAAGAAAAATATTGAAATTATTTACATCTATTATACGATAATACAATATGAATATGGTGAATAAATATACTATCGAGACTCATTATATAATTTGAATTATTTCAAATGTATATGGAATATGTGTCATTAAGTAATAGTCTTTTAACTTAGTTTCTTAGTGATGAAGTAACCCAAAATTTGGTGATGAAGAAAAAGAAAAATATTGAAATTGTTTACATCTATTATACTATAATATAATATGAAATATGGTGAATAAATATACTATCGAGACTCATTATATAATTTGAATTATTTCCAATGTTTATGGATATGTGTCATCAATTAATAGTCTTTTAACTTAGTTTCTTAGTGATGAAGTAACCTAAACACTTGGTGATGGAGAAGAAGAAAATACTCAAATTATTTACATCTATTATACCATAATACATATGTATATGGTGAATAAATATACTATCGAGACTCATTATATAATTTGAATTATTTCAAATGTATATGGAATATGTGTCATTAAGTAAAAGTCTTTTAACATTAGTTTCTTAGTGATGAAGTAACCTAAAATTTGGTGATGGACAAGAAGAAAAATATTGAAATTGTTTACATCTATTATACCATAATTCAATATGAATATGGTGAATAAATATACTATCGAGACTCATTATATAATTTTAATTATTTCAAATGTATATGGAATATGTGTCATTAAGTAATAGTCTTTTAACTTAGTATCTTAGTGATGAAGTAACCTCAAATTTGGTGATGGAGAAGAAGAAAAATATGAAATTGTTTACATCTATTATACCAGAATTCAATATGAATATGGTGAATAAATATACTATTGAGATTCATTATATAATTTGAATTATTACCAATGTATATTTAATATGTGCCATTAATTAATATTCTTTTAACTTATTTCTTGGTGATGAAGTAACCTAAAATTTGGTAATGGAGAATAAGAAAAATATTGAAATTGTTTACATCTATTATACCTTAATACAATATGAATATGGTGAATAAATATACTGTCGAGTCTCATTATATAATTTGAGTTATTTCCAATGTATATGGAATATGTGTCATTAATTAATAGTTTTTTAACTTAGTTTCTTGGTGATGAAGTTACCTAAAATTTGGTGATGGAGAAGAAGAAAATATTGAAATTTTTTAAATCTATTATACGATAATACAATATGAATATGGTGAATAAATATACTATCGAGACTCATTATATAATTGGAATTATTTCAAATGTATATGGAACATGTGTCATTAAGTAATAGTCTTTTAACTTAGTTTCTTAGTGATGAAGTAACCTAAAATTTCGTGATGAAGAAAAAGAAAACTATTGAAATTGTTTACATCTATTATACCTTAATACAATATAAATATGGTGAATAAATATACTATCGAGACTCAATATATAATTTGAATTATTTCCAATGTATATGGAATATGTGTCATTAATTAATAGTCTTTTAACTTATTTTCTTGGTTAAAAAGTAACCTAAAATTTGGTGATGGAGAAGAAGAAAAATATTGAAATTGTTTACATCTATTATACCATAATACAATATGAATATGGGTGAATAAATATACTATCAGACTCATTATATAATTTGAATTATTACCAATGTATAAGGAATGTGTGCCATTAATTAATAGGTCTTTTAACTTTGTTTGTTGGTGATGAAGTAACCTAAAATTTGGTAATGGAGAAGAAGAAAAATATTGAAATTGTTTACATCTATTATACCTTAATTCAATATGAATATGGTGAATAAAATATACTATCGAGACTCATTATATAATTTTAATTATTTCAAATGTAGTATGGAATATGTGTCATTAAGTAATAGTCTTTTAACTTAGTATCTTAGTGATGAATTAACATAAAATTTGGTGATGGAGAAGAAGAAAAATATTGAAATTATTTACATCTATTATAACAGAATTCAATATTAATATGGTGAATAAATATACTACTGAGACTCATTATATAATTTGAATTATTACCAATGTATATTGAATATGTGCCATTAATTAATATTCTTTTAACTTATTTTCTTGGTGATGAAGTAACCTAAAACTTGGTAATGGCGAAGAAGAAAAATATTGAAATTGTTTACATCTATAAACCTTAATACAATATGAATATGGTGAATAAATATACTGTCGAGTCTCATTATATAATTTGAATTATTTCCAATGTATATGGAATATATGTCATTAATTAATAGTTTTTTAACTTAGTTTCTTGGTGATGAAGTAACCTAAAATTTGGTGATGGAGAAGAAGAAAATATTGAAATTGTTTACATCTATTATACGATAATACAATAAGAATATGGTGAATAAATATACTATCGAGACTCATTATATAATTGGAATTATTTCAAATGTATAAGGAACATGTGTCATTAAGTAATAGTCTTTTAACTTAGTTTCTTAGTGATGAAGTAACCTAAAATTTTATGATGAAGAAAAAGAAAACTATTGAAATTGTTTACATCTATTATACCTTAATACAATATAAATATGGTGAATAAATATACTATCGAGACTCAATATATAATTGAATTATTTCCAATGTATATGGAATATGTGTCATTAATTAATAGTCTTTTAACTTATTTTCTTGGTTAAAACGTAACCTAAAATTTGGTGATGGAGAAGAAGAAAAACATTGAAATTGTTTATATCTATTATACCATAATACAATATGAATATGGTGAATAAATATACTATCGAGACTCATTATATAATTTGAATTATTACCAATGTATAAGGAATGTGTGCCATTAATTAATAGTCTTTTAACTTTGTTTCTTGGTGATGAAGTAACCTAAAATTTGGTAATGGAGAAGAAGAAAAATATTGAAATTGTTTACATCTATTATACCTTAATAAAATATGAATATGGTGAATAACTATACTATCGAGACTCATTATAAAATTTGAATTATTACCAATGTATATGGAATATGTGCCATTAATTAATAGTCTTTTAATGTAGTTTCTTGGTGATGAAGTAACCTAAAATTTGGTGATGGAGAAGAAGAAAATACTGAAATTGTTTACATCTATTATACGATAATACAATATGAATATGGTGAATAAATATACTATCGAGACTCATTATATAATTTGAATTATTACAAATGTATATGGAATATGTGTCATTAAGTAATAGTCTTTTAACTTAGTATCTTAGTGAGGAAGTAACCTAAAATTTGGTGATGGAGAAGAAGCAAAATATTGAAATTGTTTACATCTATTATACCTTAATACAATATAAATATGATGAATAAATATAATATCGAGACTCCACATATAATTTGAATTATTTTCAATGTGTATGGAATATGTGTCATTAATTAATAGTTTTTTAACTTAGTGTCTTAATGATGAAGTAACCTAAAATTTGGTGATGAAAAAGAAGTAAAATATTGAAATTGTTTACATCTATTATACTATAATACAATATGAATATGGTGAATAAATATACTATCGAGACTCATTATGTAATTGGAATTATTTCAAATGTATATGGAACATGTGTCATTAAGTAATAGTCTTTTAACTTAGTTTCTTAGTGATGAAGTATCCTAAAATTTGGTGATGAAGAAAAAGAAAACTATTGAAATTGTTTACATCTATTATACCTTAATACAATATAAATATGGTGAATAAATATACTATCGAGACTCAATATATAATTTGAATTATTTCCAATGTATATGGAATATGTGTCATTAATTAATAGTCTTTTAACTTATTTTCTTGGTTAAAAAGTAACCTAAAATTTGGTGATGGAGAAGAAGAAAAATATTGAAATTGTTTACATCTATTATACCATAATACAATATGAATATGGTGAATAAATATACTATCGAGACACATTATATAATTTGAATTATTACCAATGTATAAGGAATGTGTGCCATTAATTAATAGTCTTTTAACTTTGTTTCTTAGTGATGTAACCTAAAATTTGGTGATGGAGAATAAGAAAAATATTGAAATTGTTTACATCTATTATACCAGAATTCTATATGAATATGGTGAATAACTATACTATCGAGTCTCATTATAAGACTTGAATTATTACCAATTTATATTGAATATGTGCCATTAATTAATATTCTTTTAACTTATTTTCTTGGTGATGAAGTAACCTAAAATTTGGTGATGGAGAAGAAGAAAATACTGAAATTGTTTACATCTATTATACGATAATACAATATGAATATGGTGAATAAATATACTATCGAGACTCATTATATAATTTGAATTATTTCAAATGTATATGGAATATGTGTCATTAAGTAATAGTCTTTTAACTTAGTTTCTTAGTGATGTAGTAACCTAAAATTTGGTGATCAAGAAAAAGAAAAATATTGAAATTGTTTACATCTATTATACTGTAATATAATATGAATATGGTGAATAAATATACTATCGAGACTCATTATATAATTTGAATTATTTCCAATGTATATGGAATATGTGTCATCAATTAATAGTCTTTTAACTTAGTTTCTTAGTGATGAAGTAACCTAAACACTTGGTGATGGAGAAGAAGAAAATACTGAAATTATTTACATCTATTATACCATAATACAATATGAATATGGTGAATAAATATACTATCGAGACTCATTATATAATTTGAATTATTTCAAATGTATATGGAATATGTGTCATTAAGTAATAGTCTTTTAACTTAGTTTCTTAGTGATAAAGTAACCTAAAATTTGGTGATGGAGAAGAAGAAAAATATTGATATTGTTTACATCTATTATACCTTAATACAATATAAATATGATGAATAAATATAATATCGAGACTCAACACATAATTTAAATTATTACCAATGTATATGGAATATGTGCCATTAATTAATAGTCTTTTAACTTAGTTTCTTGGTGATGAAGTAACCTAAAATTTGGTGATCGAGAAGAAGAAAATATTGAAATTTTTTAAATCTATTATACGATAATACAATATGAATATATTGAATAAATATACTATCGAGACTCATTATATAATTGGAATTATTTCAAATGTATATGGAACATGTGTCATTAAGTAATAGTCTTTTAACTTAGTTTCTTAGTGATGAAGTAACCTAAAATTTCGTGATGAAGAAAAAGAAAACTATTGAAATTGTTTACATCTATTATACCTTAATACAATATAAATATGGTGAATAAATATACTATCGAGACTCAATATATAATTTGAATTATTTCCAATGTATATGGAATATGTGTCATTAATTAATAGTCTTTTAACTTATTTTCTTGGTTAAAAAGTAACCTAAAATTTGGTGATGGAGAAGAAGAAAAATATTGAAATTGTTTACATCTATTATACCATAATACAATATGAATATGGTGAATAAATATACTATCGAGACTCATTATATAATTTGAATTATTACCAATGTATAAGGAATGTGCGCCATTCATTAATAGTCTTTTAACTTTGTTTCTTGGTGATGAAGTAACCTAAAATTTGGTAATGGAGCAGAAGAAAAATATTGAAATTGTTTACATCTATTATACCTTAATACAATATGAATATGGTGAATAACTATACTATCGAGTCTCATTATAAAATTTAAATTATTACCAATGTATATGGAATATGTGCCATTAATTAATTGTCTTTTAACTTAGTTTCTTGGTGATGAAGTAACCTAAAATTTGGTGATGGAGAAGAAGAAAATATTGAAATTTTTTAAATCTATTATACGATAATACAATATGAATATGGTGAATAAATATACTATCGAGACTCATTATATAATTGGAATTATTTCAAATGTATATGGAATATGTGTCATTAAGTAATAGTCTTTTAACTTAGTATCTTAGTGATGAACTAACCTAAAATTTGGTGATGGAGAAGAAGAAAAATATTGAAATTGTTTACATCTATTATACCTTAATACAATATAAATATGATGAATAAATATAATATCGAGACTCAACACATAATTTGAATTATTTTCAATGTGTATGGAATATGTGTCATTAATTAATAGTTTTTTAACTTAGTGTCTTAATGATGAAGTAACCTAAAATTTGGTAATGAAAAAGAAGAAAAATATTGAAATTGTTTACATCTATTATATTATAATACAATATGAATATGGTGAATAAATATACTATCGAGACTCGTTATATAATTGGAATTATTTCAAATGTATATGGAACATGTGTCATTAAGTAATAGTCTTTTAACTTAGTTTCTTAGTGATGAAGTAACCTAAAATTTGGTGATGAAGAAAAAGAAAACTATTGAAATTTGTTACATCTATTATACCTTAATACAATATAAATATGGTGAATAAATATACTATCGAGACTCAATATATGATTTGAATTATTTCCAATGTATATGGAATATGTGTCATTAATTAATAGTCTTTTAACTTATTTTCTTGGTTAAAAAGTAACCTAAAATTTGGTGATGGAGAAGAAGAAAAATATTGAAATTGTTTACATCTATTATACCAGAATTCTATATGAATATGGTGAATAAATATACTATTGAAACTCATTATATAGTTTGACTTATTACCAATGTATATTGAATATGTGCCATTAATCAATATTCTTTTAACTTATTTTCTTGGTGATGAAGTAACCTAAAATTTGGTAATGGAGAAGAAGAAAAATATTGAAATTGTTTACATCTATTATACCTTAATACAATATGAATATGGTGAATAAATATAATATCAAGTCTCATTAGATAATTTGAATCATTTCCAATGAATATGGAACATGTGCCATTAATTAATAGTCTTTTAACTTATTTTCTTGGTGAAGAAGTAACCTAAAATTTGGTGATGAAGAAGAAGAAAATACTGAAATTGTTTACATCTATTATACGATAATACAATATGAATATGGTGAATAAATATACTATCGAGACTCATTATATAATTTGAATTATTTCAAATGTATATGGAATATGTGTCATTAAGTAATAGTCTTTTAACTTAGTTTCTTAGTGATGGAATAACCCAAAATTTGGTGATGAAGAAAAAGAAAAATATTGAAATTGTTTACATCTATTATACTATAATATAATATGAATATGGTGAATAAATATACTATCGAGACTCATTATATAATTTGAATTATTTCCAATGTTTATGGAATATGTATCATCAATTAATAGTCTTTTAACTTAGTTTCTTAGTGATGAAGTAACCTAAACACTTGGTGATGGAGAAGAAGAAAATACTCAAATTATTTATATCTATTATACCATAATACAATATGTATATGGTGAATAAATATACTATCGAGACTCATTATATAATTTGAATTATTTCAAATGTATATGGAATATGTGTCATTAAGTAATAGTCTTTTAACTTAGTTTCTTAGTGATGAAGTAACCTAAAATTTGGTGATGGACAAGAAGAAAAATATTGAAATTGTTTACATCTATTATACCATAATTCAATATGAATATGGTGAATAAATATACTATCGAGACTCATTATATAATTTTAATTATTTCAAATGTATATGGAATATGTGTCATTAAGTAATAGTCTTTTAACTTAGTATCTTATTGATGAAGTAACCTAAAATTTGGTGATGGAGAAGAAGAAAAATATTGAAATTGTTTACATCTATTATACAAGAATTCAATATGAATATGGTGAATAAATATACTATTGAGACTCATTATATAATTTGAATTATTACCAATGTATATTTAATATGTGCCATTAATTAATATTCTTTTAACTTATTTTCTTGGTGATGAAGTAACCTAAAATTTGGTAATGGAGAAGAAGAAAAATATTGAAATTGTTTACATCTATTATACCTTAATACAATATGAATATGGTGAATAAATATACTGTCGAGTCTCATTATATAATTTGAGTTATTTCCAATGTATATGGAATATGTGTCATTAATTAATAGTTTTTTAACTTAGTTTCTTGGTGATGAAGTAACCTAAAATTTGGTGATGGAGAAGAAGAAAATATTGAAATTTTTTAAATCTATTATACGATAATACAATATGAATATGGTGAATAAATATACTATCGAGACTCATTATATAATTGGAATTATTTCAAATGTATATGGAACATGTGTCATTAAGTAATAGTCTTTTAACTTAGTTTCTTAGTGATGAAGTAACCAAAAATTTCGTGATGAAGAAAAAGAAAACTATTGAAATTGTTTACATCTATTATACCTTAATACAATATAAATATGGTGAATAAATATACTATCGAGACTCAATATATAATTTGAATTATTTCCAATGTATATGGAATATGTGTCATTAATTAATAGTCTTTTAACTTATTTTCTTGGTTAAAAAGTAACCTAAAATTTGGTGATGGAGAAGAAGAAAAATATTGAAATTGTTTACATCTATTATACCATAATACAATGTGAATATGGTGAATAAATATACTATTGAGACTCATTATATAATTTGAATTATTACCAATGTATAAGGAATGTGTGCCATTAATTAATAGTCTTTTAACTTTGTTTGTTGGTGATGAAGTAACCTAAAATTTGGTAATGGAGAAGAAGAAAAATATTGAAATTGTTTACATCTATTATACCTTAATTCAATATGAATATGGTGAATAAATATACTATCGAGACTCATTATATAATTTTAATTATTTCAAATGTATATGGAATATGTGTCATTAAGTAATAGTCTTTTAACCTAGTATCTTAATGATGAATTAACATAAAATTTGGTGATGGAGAAGAAGAAAAATATTGAAATTATTTACATCTATTATACCAGATTTCAATATTAATATGGTGAATAAATATACTACTGAGACTCATTATATAATTTGAATTATTAACAATGTATATTGAATATGTTCCATTAATTAATATTCTTTTAACTTATTTTCTTGGTGATGAAGTAACCTAAAATTTGGTAATGGAGAAGAAGAAAAATATTGAAATTGTTTACATCTATAAACCTTAATACAATATGAATATGGTGAATAAATATACTGTCGAGTCTCATTATATAATTTGAATTATTTCCAATGTATATGGAATATGTGTCATTAATTAATAGTTTTTTAACTTAGTTTCTTGGTGATGAAGTAACCTAAAATTTGGTGATGGAGAAGAAGAAAATATTGAAATTATTTACATCTATTATACGATAATACAATATGAATATGGTGAATAAATATACTATCGAGACTCATTATATAATTGGAATTATTTCAAATGTATAAGGAACATGTGTCATTAAGTAATAGTCTTTTAACTTAGTTTCTTAGTGATGAAGTAACCTAAAATTTTATGATGAAGAAAAAGAAAACTATTGAAATTGTTTACATCTATTATACCTTAATACAATATAAATATGGTGAATAAATATACTATCAAGACTCAATATATAATTTGAATTATTTCCAATGTATATGGAATATGTGTCATTAACTAATAGTCTTTTAACTTATTTTCTTGGTTAAAAAGTAACCTAAAATTTGGTGATGGAGAAGAAGAAAAATATTGAAATTGTTTACATCTATTATACCATAATACAATATGAATATGGTGAATAAATATACTATCGAGACTCATTATATAATTTGAATTATTACCAATGTATAAGGAATGTGCGCCATTCATTAATAGTCTTTTAACTTTGTTTCTTGGTGATGAAGTAACCTAAAATTTGGTAATGGAGCAGAAGAAAAATATTGAAATTGTTTACATCTATTATACCTTAATACAATATGAATATGGTGAATAACTATAATATCGAGTCTCATTATAAAATTTAAATTATTACCAATGTATATGGAATATGTGCCATTAATTAATAGTCTTTTAACTTAGTTTCTTGGTGATGAAGTAACCTAAAATTTGGTGATGGAGAAGAAGAAAATATTGAAATTTTTTAAATCTATTATACGATAATACAATATGAATATGGTGAATAAATATACTATCGAGACTCATTATATAATTGGAATTATTTCAAATGTATATGGAACATGTGTCATTAAGTAATAGTCTTTTAACTTAGTTTTTTAGTGATGAAGTAACCTAAAATTTCGTGATGAAGAAAAAGAAAACTATTGAAATTGTTTACATCTATTATACCTTAATACAATATAAATATGGTGAATAAATATACTATCGAGACTCAATATATAATTTGAATTATTTCCAATGTATATGGAATATGTGTCATTTATTAATAGTCTTTTAACTTATTTTCTTGGTTAAAAAGTAACCTAAAATTTGGTGATGGAGAAGAAGAAAAATATTGAAATTGTTTACATCTATTTATACCATAATACAATATGAATATGGTGAATAAATATACTATCGAGACTCATTATATAATTTGAGTTATTACCAATGTATAAGGAATGTGCGCCATTCATTAATAGTCTTTTAACTTTGTTTCTTGGTGATGAAGTAACCTAAAATTTGGTAATGGAGCAGAAGAAAAATATTGAAATTGTTTACATCTATTATACCTTAATACAATATGAATATGGTGAATAACTATACTATCGAGTCTCATTATAAAATTTAAATTATTACCAATGTATATGGAATATGTGCCATTAATTAATAGTCTTTTAACTTAGTTTCTTGGTGATGAAGTAACCTAAAATTTGGTGATGGAGAAGAAGAAAATATTGAAATTTTTTAAATCTATTATACGATAATACAATATGAATATGGTGAATAAATATACTATCGAGACTCATTATATAATTGGAATTATTTCAAATGTATATGGAACATGTGTCATTAAGTAATAGTCTTTTAACTTAGTTTCTTAGTGATGAAGTAACCTAAAATTTCGTGATGAAGAAAAAGAAAACTATTGAAATTGTTTACATCTATTATACCTTAATACAATATAAATATGGTGAATAAATATACTATCGAGACTCAATATATAATTTGAATTATTTCCAATGTATATGGAATATGTGTCATTAATTAATAGTCTTTTAACTTATTTTCTTGGTTAAAAAGTAACCTAAAATTTGGTGATGGAGAAGAAGAAAAATATTGAAATTGTTTACATCTATTATACCATAATACAATATGAATATGGTGAATAAATATACTATCGAGACTCATTATATAATTTGAATTATTACCAATGTATAAGGAATGTGTGCCATTAATTAATAGTCTTTTAACTTTGTTTGTTGGTGATGAAGTAACCTAAAATTTGGTAATGGAGAAGAAGAAAAATATTGAAATTGTTTACATCTATTATACCTTAATTCAATATGAATATGGTGAATAAATATAATATCGAGACTCATTATATAATTTTAATTATTTTCAAATGTATATGGAATATGTGTCATTAAGTAATAGTCTTTTACTTAGTATCTTAGTGATGAATTAACATAAAATTTGGTGATGGAGAAGAAGAAAAATATTGAAATTATTTACATCTATTATACCAGAATTCAATATTAATATGGTGAATAAATATACTACTGAGACTCATTATATAATTTGAATTATTACCAATGTATATGGAATATGTGTCATTAATTAATGTTTTTTTAACTTAGTTTCTTGGTGATGAAGTAACCTAGAATTTGGTGATGGAGAAGAAGAAAATATTGAAATTGTTTAAATCTATTATACGATAATACAATATGAATATGGTGAATAAATATACTATCGAGACTCATTATATAATTGGAATTATTTCAAATGTATAAGGAACATGTGTCATTAAGTAATAGTCTTTTAACTTAGTTTCTTAGTGATGAAGTAACCTAAAATTTTGTGATGAAGAAAAAGAAAACTATTGAAATTGTTTACATCTATTATACCTTAATACAATATAAATATGGTGAATAAATATACTATCGAGACTCAATATATAATTTGAATTATTTCCAATGTATATGGAATATGTGTCATTAATTAATAGTCTTTTAACTTATTTTCTTGGTTAAAACGTAACCTAAAATTTGGTGATGGAGAAGAAGAAAAATATTGAAATTGTTTACATCTATTATACCATAATACAATATGAATATGGTGAATAAATATACTATCGAGACTCATTATATAATTTGAATTATTACCAATGTATAAGGAATGTGCGCCATTCATTAATAGTCTTTTAACTTTGTTTCTTGGTGATGAAGTAACCTAAAATTTTGTAATGGAGCAGAAGAAAAATATTGAAATTGTTTACATCTATTATACCTTAATACAATATGAATATGGTGAATAACTATACTATCGAGTCTCATTATAAAATTTAAATTATTACCAATGTATATGGAATATGTGCCATTAATTAATAGTCTTTTAACTTAGTTCTTGGTGATGAAGTAACCTAAAATTTGGTGATGGAGAAGAAGAAAATATTGAAATTTTTTAAATCTATTATACGATAATACAATATGAATATATTGAATAAATATACTATCGAGACTCATTATATAATTGGAATTATTTCAAATGAATATGGAACATGTGTCATTAAGTAATAGTCTTTTAACTTAGTTTCCTAGTGATGAAGTAACCTAAAATTTCGTGATGAAGAAAAAGAAAACTATTGAAATTGTTTACATCTATTATACCTTAATACAATATAAATATGGTGAATAAATATACTATCGAGACTCAATATATAATTTGAATTATTTCCAATGTATATGGAATATGTGTCATTAATTAATAGTCTTTTAACTTATTTTCTTGGTTAAAAAGTAACCTAAAATTTGGTGATGGAGAAGAAGAAAAATATTGAAATTGTTTACATCTATTATACCATAATACAATATGAATATGGTGAATAAATATACTATCGAGACTCATTATATAATTTGAATTATTACCAATGTATAAGGAATGTGCGCCATTCATTAATAGTCCTTTTAACTTTGTTTCTTGGTGATGAAGTAACCTAAAATTTGGTAATGGAGCAGAAGAAAAATATTGAAATTGTTTAC
The DNA here is from genome assembly GCA_948472305.1 of Vicia faba. Lineage (NCBI taxonomy): Eukaryota > Viridiplantae > Streptophyta > Magnoliopsida > Fabales > Fabaceae > Vicia > Vicia faba. The sequence goes on along the minus strand of CATIWC010003609.1, from coordinate 19,559 downwards.
ATCTATTATACCTTAATACAATATGAATATGGTGAATAACTATACTATCGAGTCTCATTATAAAATTTAAATTATTACCAATGTATATGGAATATGTGCCATTAATTAATAGTCTTTTAACTTAGTTTCTTGGTGATGAAGTAACCTAAAATTTGGTGATGGAGAAGAAGAAAATATTGAAATTTTTTAAATCTATTATACGATAATACAATATGAATATGGTGAATAAATATACTATCGAGACTCATTATATAATTGGAATTATTTCAAATGTATATGGAACATGTGTCATTAAGTAATAGTCTTTTAACTTAGTTTCTTAGTGATGAAGTAACCTAAAATTTCGTGATGAAGAAAAAGAAAACTATTGAAATTGTTTACATCTATTATACCTTAATACAATATAAATATGGTGAATAAATATACTATCGAGACTCAATATATAATTTGAATTATTTCCAATGTATATGGAATATGTGTCATTAATTAATAGTCTTTTAACTTATTTTCTTGGTTAAAAAGTAACCTAAAATTTGGTGATGGAGAAGAAGAAAAATATTGAAATTGTTTACATCTATTATACCATAATACAATATGAATATGGTGAATAAATATACTATCGAGACTCATTATATAATTTGAATTATTACCAATGTATAAGGAATGTGTGCCATTAATTAATAGTCTTTTAACTTTGTTTGTTGGTGATGAAGTAACCTAAAATTTGGTAATGGAGAAGAAGAAAAATATTGAAATTGTTTACATCTATTATACCTTAATTCAATTATGTAATATGGTGAATAAATATAATATCGAGACTCATTATATAATTTTAATTATTTCAAATGTATATGGAATATGTGTCATTAAGTAATAGTATTTTAACTTAGTATCTTAGTGATGAATTAACATAAAATTTGGGGATGGAGAAGAAGAAAAATATTGAAATTATTTACATCTATTATACCAGAATTCAATATTAATATGGTGAATAAATATACTACTGAGAATCATTATATAATTTGAATTATTACCAATGTATATGGAATATGTGTCATTAATTAATAGTTTTTTAACTTAGTTTTTTGGTGATGAAGTAACCTAAAATTTGGTGATGGAGAAGAAGAAAATATTGAAATTGTTTAAATCTATTATACGATAATACAATATGAATATGGTGAATAAATATACTATCGAGACTCATTATATAATTGGAATTATTTCAAATGTATAAGGAACATGTGTCATTAAGTAATAGTCTTTTAACTTAGTTTCTTAGTGATGAAGTAACCTAAAATTTGTGATGAAGAAAAAGAAAACTATTGAAATTGTTTACATCTATTATACCTTAATACAATATAAATATGGTGAATAAATATACTATCGAGACTCAATATATAATTTGAATTATTTCCAATGTATATGGAATATGTGTCATTATTAATAGTCTTTTAACTTATTTTCTTGGTTAAAACGTAACCTAAAATTTGGTGATGGAGAAGAAGAAAAATATTGAAATTGTTTACATCTATTATACCATAATACAATATGAATATGGTGAATAAATATACTATCGAGACTCATTATATAATTTGAATTATTACCAATGTATAAGGAATGTGCGCCATTCATTAATAGTCTTTTAACTTTGTTTCTTGGTGATGAAGTAACCTAAAATTTGGTAATGGAGCAGAAGAAAAATATTGAAATTGTTTACATCTATTATACCTTAATACAATATGAATATGGTGAATAACTATACTATCGAGTCTCATTATAAAATTTAAATTATTACCAATGTATATGGAATATGTGCCATTAATTAATAGTCTTTTAACTTAGTTTCTTGGTGATGAAGTAACCTAAAATTTGGTGATGGAGAAGAAGAAAATATTGAAATTTTTTAAATCTATTATACGATAATACAATATGAATATATTGAATAAATATACTATCGAGACTCATTATATAATTGGAATTATTTCAAATGTATATGGAACATGTGTCATTAAGTAATAGTCTTTTAACTTAGTTTCTTAGTGATGAAGTAACCTAAAATTTCGTGATGAAGAAAAAGAAAACTATTGAAATTGTTTACATCTATTATACCTTAATACAATATAAATATGGTGAATAAAATATACTATCGAGACTCAATATATAATTTGAATTATTTCCAATGTATATGGAATATGTGTCATTAATTAATAGTCTTTTAACTTATTTTCTTGGTTAAAAAGTAACCTAAAATTTGGTGATGGAGAAGAAGAAAAATATTGAAATTGTTTACATCTATTATACCATAATACAATATGAATATGGTGAATAAATAAACTATCGAGACTCATTATATAATTTGATTTATTACCAATGTATAAGGAATGTGCGCCATTCATTAATAGTCTTTTAACTTTGTTTCTTGGTGATGAAGTAACCTAAAATTTGGTAATGGAGCAGAAGAAAAATATTGAAATTGTTTACATCTATTATACCTTAATACACATATGAATATGGTGAATAACTATACTATCGAGTCTCATTATAAAATTTAAATTATTACCAATGTATATGGAATATGTGCCATTAATTAATAGTCTTTTAACTTAGTTTCTTGGTGATGAAGTAACCTAAAATTTGGTGATGGAGAAGAAGAAAATATTGAAATTTTTTAAATCTATTATACGATAATACAATATGAATATGGTGAATAAATATACTATCGAGACTCATTATATAATTGGAATTATTTCAAATGTATATGGAACATGTGTCATTAAGTAACAGTCTTTTAACTTAGTTTCTTAGTGATGAAGTAACCCAAAATTTCGTGATGAAGAAAAAGAAAACTATTGAAATTGTTTACATCTATTATACCTTAATACAATATAAATATGGTGAATAAATATACTATCGAGACTCAATATATAATTTGAATTATTTCAAATGTATATGGAATATGTGTCATTAATTAATAGTCTTTTAACTTATTTTCTTGGTTAAAAAGTAACCTAAAATTTGGTGATGGAGAAGAAGAAAATATTGAAATTGTTTACATCTATTATACCATAATACAATATGAATATGGTGAATAAATATACTATCGAGACTCATTATATAATTTGAATTATTACCAATGTATAAGGAATGTGCGCCATTCATTAATAGTCTTTTAACTTTGTTTCTTGGTGATGAAGTAACCTAAAATTTGGTAATGGAGCAGAAGAAAAATATTGAAATTATTTACATCTATTATACCTTAATACAATATGAATATGGTGAATAACTATACTATCGAGTCTCATTATAAATTTAAATTATTACCAATGTATATGGAATATGTGCCATTAATTAATAGTCTTTTAACTTAGTTTCTTGGTGATGAAGTAACCTAAAATTTGGTGATGGAGAAGAAGAAAATATTGAAGTTTTTTAAATCTATTATACGATAATACAATATGAATATGGTGAATAAATATACTATCGAGACTCATTATATAATTGGAATTATTTCAAATGTATATGGAACATGTGTCATTAAGTAATAGTCTTTTAACTTAGTTTCTTAGTGATGAAGTAACCTAAAATTTCGTGATGAAGAAAAAGAAAACTACTGAAATTGTTTACATCTATTATACCTTAATACAATATAAATATGGTGAATAAATATACTATCGAGACTCAATATATAATTTGAATTATTTCCAATGTATATGGAATATGTGTCATTAATTAATAGTCTTTTAACTTATTTTCTTTGTTAAAAAGTAACCTAAAATTTGGTGATGGAGAAGAAGAAAAATATTGAAATTGTTTACATCTATTATACCATAATACAATATGAATATGGTGAATAAATATACTATCGAGACTCATTATATAATTTGAATTATTACCAATGTATAAGGAATGTGCGCCATTCATTAATAGTCTTTTAACTTTGTTTCTTGGTGATGAAGTAACCTAAAATTTGGTAATGGAGCAGAAGAAAAATATTGAAATTGTTTACATCTATTATACCTTAATACAATATGAATATGGTGAATAACTATACTATCGAGTCTCATTATAAAATTTAAATTATTACCAATGTATATGGAATATGTGCCATTAATTAATAGTCTTTTAACTTAGTTTCTTGGTGATGAAGTAACCTAAAATTTGGTGATGGAGAAGAAGAAAATATTGAAATTTTTTAAATCTATTATACGATAATACAATATGAATATGGTGAATAAATATACTATCGAGACTCATTATATAATTGGAATTATTTCAAATGTATATGGAACATGTGTCATTAAGTAATAGTCTTTTAACTTAGTTTCTTAGTGATGAAGTAACCTAAAATTTTTAGTTTCTTAGTGATGAAGTAACCTAAAAATTCGTGATGAGAAAAAGAAAACTATTGAAAATTGTTTTACATCTATTATACCTTAATACAATATAAAATATGGTGAATAAATATACTATCGAGACTCAATATATAATATGAATTATTTCCAATGTATATGGAATATGTGTCATTAATTAATAGTCTTTTAACTTATTTTCTTGGTTAAAAAAGTAACCTAAAATTTGGTGATGGAAGAAGAAGAAAAATATTGAAATTGTTTACATCTATTATACCATAATACAATATGAATATGGTGAATAATAATATACTATCGAGACTCATTATATAATTTGAATTATTACCAATGTATAAGGAATGTGTGCCATTAATTAATAGTCTTTTAACTTCTGTTTGTTGGTGATGAAGTAACCTAAAATTTGGTAATGGAGAAGAAGAAAAATAATGAAATTGTTTACATCTATTATACCTTAATTCAATATGAATATGGTGAATAAATATAATATCGAGACTCATTATATAATTTTAATTATTTCAAATGTATATGGAATATGTGTCATTAAGTAATTGTCTTTTAACTTAGTATCTTAGTGATGAATTAACATAAAATTTGGTGATGGAGAAGAAGAAAAATATTGAAATTATTTACATCTATTATACCAGAATTCAATATTAATATGGTGAATAAATATACTACTGAGACTCATTATATAATTTGAATTATTACCAATGTATATGGAATATGTGTCATTAATTAATAGTTTTTTAACTTAGTTTCTTGGTGATGAAGTAACCTAAAATTTGGTGATGGAGAAGAAGAAAATATTGAAATTGTTTAAATCTATTATACGATAATACAATATGAATATGGTGAATAAATATACTATCGAGACTCATTATATAATTGGAAATTATTTCAAATGTATAAGGAACATGTGTCATTAAGTAATAGTCTTTTAACTTAGTTTCTTAGTGATGAAGTAACCTAAAATTTTGTGATGAAGAAAAAGAAAACTATTGAAATTGTTTACATCTATTATACCTTAATACAATATAAATATGGTGAATAAATATACTATCGAGACTCAATATATAATTTGAATTATTCCAATGTATATGGAATATGTGTCATTAATTAATAGTCTTTTAACTTATTTTCTTGGTTAAAACGTAACCTAGAAATTTGGTGATGGAGAAGAAGAAAAATATTGAAATTGTTTACATCTATTATACCATAATACAATATGAATATGGTGAATAAATATACTATCGAGACTCATTATATAATTTGAATTATTACCAATGTATAAGGAATGTGCGCCATTCATTAATAGTCTTTTAACTTTGTTTCTTGGTGATGAAGTAACCTAAAATTTGGTAATGGAGCAGAAGAAAAATATTGAAATTGTTTACATCTATTATACCTTAATACAATATGAATATGGTGAATAACTATACTATCGAGTCTCATTATAAAATTTAAATTATTACCAATGTATATGGAATATGTGCCATTAATTAATAGTCTTTTAACTTAGTTTCTTGGTGATGAAGTAACCTAAAATTTGGTGATGGAGAAGAAGAAAAATATTGAAATTTTTTAAATCTATTATACGATAATACAATATGAAGATATTGAATAAATATACTATCGAGACTCATTATATAATTGGAATTATTTCAAATGTATATGGAACATGTGTCATTAAGTAATAGTCTTTTAACTTAGTTTCTTAGTGATGAAGTAACCTAAAATTTCGTGATGAAGAAAAAGAAAACTATTGAAATTGTTTACATCTATTATACCTTAATACAATATAAATATGGTGAATAATTATACTATCGAGACTCAATATATAATTTGAATTATTTTCCAATGTATATGGAATATGTGTCATTAATTAATAGTCTTTTAACTTATTTTCTTGGTTAAAAAGTAACCTAAATTTGGTGATGGAGAAGAAGAAAAATATTGGAAATTGTTTACATCTATTATACCATAATACAATATGAATATGGTGAATAAATATACTATCGAGACTCATTATATAATTTGAATTATTACCAATGTATAAGGAATGTGCGCCATTCATTAATAGTCTTTTAACTTTGTTTCTTGGTGATGAAGTAACCTAAAATTTGGTAATGGAGCAGAAGAAAAATATTGAAATTGTTTACATCTATTATACCTTAATACAATATGAATATGGTGAATAACTATACTATCGAGTCTCATTATAAAATTTAAATTATTACCAATGTATATGGAATATGTGCCATTAATTAATAGTATTTTAACTTAGTTTCTTGGTGATGAAGTAACCTAAAATTTGGTGATGGAGAAGAAGAAAATATTGAAATTTTTAAATCTATTATACGATAATACAATATGAATATGGTGAATAAATATACTATCGAGACTCATTATATAATTGGAATTATTTCAAATGTATATGGAACATGTGTCATTAAGTAATAGTCTTTTACTTAGTTTCTTAGTGATGAAGTAACCTAAAATTCCGTGATGAAAGAAAAAGAAAACTATTGAAATTGTTTACATCTATTATACCTTAATACAATATAAATATGGTGAATAAATATACTATCGAGACTCAATATATAATTTGAATTATTTCCAATGTATATGGAATATGTGTCATTAATTAATGTCTTTTAACTTATTTTCTTGGTTAAAAAGTAACCTAAAATTTGGTGATGGAGAAGAAGAAAAATATTTAAATTGTTTACATCTATTATACCATAATACAATATGAATATGGTGAATAAATATACTATCAAGACTCATTATATAATTTGAATTATTACCAATGTATAAGGAATGTGTGCCATTAATTAATAGTCTTTTAACTTTGTTTGTTGGTGATGAAGTAACCTAAAATTTGGTAATGGAGAAGAAGAAAAATATTGAAATTGTTTACATCTATTATACCTTAATTCAATATGAATATGGTGAATAAATATAATATCGAGACTCATTATTTAATTTTAATTATTTCAAATGTATATGGAATATGTGTCATTAAGTAATAGTCTTTTAACTTAGTATCTTAGTGATGAATTAACATAAAATTTGGTGATGGAGAAGAAGAAAAATATTGAAATTATTTACATCTATTATACCAGAATTCAATATTAATATGGTGAATAAATATACTACTGAGACTCATTATATAATTTGAATTATTACTAATGTATATGGAATATGTGTCATTAATTAATAGTTTTTTAACTTAGTTTCTTGGTGATGAAGTAACCTAAAATTTGGTGATGGAGAAGAAGAAAATATTGAAATTGTTTAAATCTATTATACGATAATACAATATGAATATGGTGAATAAATATACTATCGAGAGTCATTATATAATTGGAATTATTTCAAATGTATAAGGAACATGTGTCATTAAGTAATAGTCTTTTAACTTAGTTTCTTAGTGATGAAGTAACCTAAAATTTTGTGATGAAGAAAAAGAAAACTATTGAAATTGTTTACATCTATTATACCTTAATACAATATAAATATGGTGAATAAATATACTATCGAGACTCAATATATAATTTGAATTATTTCCAATGTATATGGAATATGTGTCATTAATTAATAGTCTTTTAACTTATTTTCTTTGTTAAAACGTAACCTAAAATTTGGTGATGGAGAAGAAGAAAAATATTGAAATTGTTTACATCTATTATACCATAATACAATATGAATATGGTGAATAAATATACTATCGAGACTCATTATATAATTTGAATTATTACCAATGTATAAGGAATGTGTGCCATTAATTAATAGTCTTTTAACTTTGTTTCTTGGTGATGAAGTAACCTAAAAAACTTTGTGATGGAGAAGAAGAAAATACAATTTATTTACATCTATTATACCTTAATACAATATGAATATGGTGAATAAATATAATATCGAATCTCATTATATAATTTGAATTATTACCAATGTATATGGAATATGTGCCATTAATTAATAGTCTTTTAACTTAGTTTCTTAGTGATGAAGTAACCTAAAATTTAGTGATGGAGAATAAGAAAATACTGAAATTGTTTACATCTATTATACCATAATTCAATATGAATATGGTGAATAAATATACTATCGAGACTCATTATATAATTTGAATTATTTCAAATGTATATGGAATATGTGTCATTAAGTAATAGTCTTTTAACTTAGTTTCTTAGTGATGAAGTAACCTAAAATTTGGTGATAAAGAAAAAGAAAACTATTGAAATTGTTTACATCTATTATACCTTAATACAATATAAATATGATGAATAAATATAATATCGAGACTCAACACATGATTTGAATTATTTCCAATGTATATGGAATATGTGTCATTAATTAATAGTTTTTTTAACTTAGTGTCTTAATGATGAAGTAACCTAAAATTTGGTGATGAAAAAGAAGAAAAATATTGCAATTGTTTACATCTATTATACTATAATACAATATGAAAATGGTGAATAAATATACTATCGAGACTCATTATATAATTTGAATTATTTCCAATGTATATGGAATATGTGTCATCAATTAATAGTCTTTTAACTTAGTTTCTTAGTGATGTAGTAACCTAAAAACATGGTGATGGAGAAGAAGAAAATACTAAAATTATTTACATCTATTATACCTTAATACAATATGAATATGGTGAATAAATATAATATAGAGTCTCATTATATAATTTGAATTATTACCAATGTATATGGAATATGTGCCATTAATTAATAGTCTTTTAACTTAGTTTCTTAGTGATGAAGTAACCTAAAATTTAGTGATGGAGAATAAGAAAATACTGAAATTGTTTACATCTATTATACCATAATTCAATATGAATATGGTGAATAAATATACTATCGAGACTCATTATATAATTTGAATTATTTCAAATGTATATGGAATATGTGTCATTAAGTAATAGTCTTTTAACTTAGTTTCTTAGTGATGAAGTAACCTAAAATTTGGTGATAAAGAAAAAGAAAACTATTGAAATTGTTTACATCTATTATACCTTAATACAATATAAATATGATGAATAAAATATAATATCGAGACTCAACACATGATTTGAATTATTTCCAATGTATATGGAATATGTGTCATTAATTAATAGTTTTTTAACTTAGTGTCTTAATGATGAAGTAACCTAAAATTGGTGATGAAAAAGAAGAAAAATATTGAAATTGTTTACATCTATTATACTATAATACAATATGAAAATGGTGAATAAATATACTATCGAGACTCATTATATAATTTGAATTATTTCCAATGTATATGGAATATGTGTCATCAATTAATAGTCTTTTAACTTAGTTTCTTAGTGATGAAGTAACCTAAAAACATGGTGATGGAGAAGAAGAAAATACTAAAATTATTTACATCTATTATACCTTAATACAATATGTATATGGTGAATAAATATAATATAGAGTCTCATTATATAATTTGAATTATTACCAATGTATATGGAATATGTGCCATTAATTAATAGTCTTTTAACTTAGTTTCTTAGTGATGAAGTAACCTAAAATTTGGTGATGGAGAAGAAGAAAATACTGAAATTGTTTACATCTATTATACCATAATTCAATACGAATATGGTGAATAAATATACTATCGAGACTCATTATATAATTTGAATTATTTCAAATGTATATGGAATATGTGTCATTAAGTAATAGTCTTTTAACTTAGTTTCTTAGTGATGAAGTAACCTAAAATTTGGTGATGAATAAAAAGAAAACTATTGAAATTATTTACATCTATTATACCTTAATTCAATGTAAATATGGTGAATAAATGTACTATTGAGACTCAATATATAATTTGAATTATTTCCAATGTATATGGAATATGTGTCTTTAATTATAAGTCTTTTAACTTATTTTCTTGGTTAAAAAGTAACCTAAAATTTGATGATGGAGAAGAAGAAAAATATTGAAATTGTTTACATCTATTATACCATAATACAATATGAATATGGTGAATAAATATACTATCGAGACTCATTATATAATTTGAATTATTACCAATGTATAAGGACCGTGTGCCATTAATTAATAGTCTTTTAACTTTGTTTCTTGATGATGAAGAAAACCTTAAATTTGGTAATGGAGAAGAAGAAAAAATATTGAAATTGTTTACATCTATTATACCTTAATACAATATTAATATTGTGAATGAATATAATGTCGAGTCTCATTATATAATTTGAATTATTACCAATGTATATGGAATATGTGCCATTAATTAATAGTCTTTTAACGTAATTTCTTAGTGATGGAGTAACCTAAAATTTGGTGATGGAGAAGTAGAAAAATACTGAAATTGTTTACATCTATTATACGATAATACAATATGAATATGGTGAATAAATATACTATCGAGACTCATTATATAATTTGAATTATTTCTAATGTATATGGAATATGTGTCATTAAGTAATAGTCTTTTAACTTAGTTTCTTAGTGATGAAGTAACCTAAAATTTGGTGATGAAGAAAAAGGAAACTATTGAAATTGTTTACATCTATTATACCTTAATACAATATAAATATGATAAATAAATATAATATCGAGACTCAACACATAATTTAAATTATTTCCAATGTATATGGAATATGTGTCATTAATTAATAGTTTTTTAACTTAGTGTATTAATGATGAAGTAACCTAAATTTTGGTGATGAAAAAGAAGAAAAATATTGAAATTGTTTACATCTATTATACTATAATACAATATGAAAATGGTGAATAAATATCCTATCGAGACTCATTATATAATTTGAATTATTTCAATTGTATATGGAATATGTGTCATCAATTAATAGTCTTTTAACTTAGTTTCTTAGTGATGAACGTAACCTAAAAACTTGGTGATGGAGAAGAAGAAAATACTAAAATTATTTACATCTATTATACCTTAATACAATATGAATATGGTGAATAAATATAATATCGAGTTTCATTATATAATTTGAATTATTACCAATGTATATGGAATATGTGCCATTAATTTAATAGTCTTTTAAACTTAGTTTCTTAGTGATGAAGTAACCTAAAATTTGGTGATGGAGAAGAAGAAAATACTGAAATTGTTTACATCTATTATACCATAATTCAATACGAATATGGTGAATAAATATACTATCGAGACTCATTATATAATTTGAATTATTTCAAATGTATATGGAATATGTGTCATTAAGTAATAGTCTTTTAACTTAGTTTCTTAGTGATGAAGTAACCTAAAATTTGGTGATGAATAAAAAGAAAACTATTGAAATTATTTACATCTATTATACCTTAATTCAATGTAAATATGGTGAATAAATGTACTATCGAGACTCAATATATAATTTGAATTATTTCCAATGTATATGGAATATGTGTCTTTAATTATAAGTCTTTTAACTTATTTTCTTGGTTAAAAAAGTAACCTAAAATTTGATGATGGAGAAGAAGAAAAAATATTGAAATTGTTTACATCTATTATACCATAATACAATATGAATATGGTGAATAAATATACTATCGAGACTCATTATATAATTTGAATTATTACCAATGTATAAGGACTGTGTGCCATTAATTAATAGTCTTTTAACTTTGTTTCTTGATGATGAAGTAACCTTAAATTTGGTAATGGAGAAGAAGAAAAATATTGAAATTGTTTACATCTATTATACCTTAATACAATATTAATATTGTGAATGAATATAATGTCGAGTCTCATTATATAATTTGAATTATTACCCAATGTATATGGAATATGTGCCATTAATTAATAGTCTTTTAACGTAATTTCTTGGTGATGGAGTAACCTAAAATTTGGTGATGGAGAAGTAGAAAATACTGAAATTGTTTACATCTATTATACGATAATACAATATGAATATGGTGAATAAATATACTATCGAGACTCATTATATAATTTGAATTATTTCAAATTTATATGCAATATGTGTCATTAAGTAATAGTCTTTTAACTTAGTTTCTTAGTGATGAAGTAACCTAAAATTTGGTGATGAAGAAAAAGGAAACTATTGAAATTGTTTACATCTATTATACCTTAATACAATATAAATATGATAAATAAATATAACTATCGAGACTCAACACATAATTTAAATTATTTCCAATGTATATGGAATATGTGTCATTAATTAATAGTTTTTTAACTTAGTGTCTTAATGATGAAGTAACCTAAAATTTGGTGATGAAAAAGAAGAAAAATATTGAAATTGTCTTACATCTATTATACTATAATACAATATGAAAATGGTGAATAAATATCCTATCGAGACTCATTATATAATTTGAATTATTTCCAATGTATATGGAATATGTGTCATCAATTAATAGTCTTTTAACTTAGTTTCTTAGTGATGAAGTAACCTAAAAACTTGGTGATGGAGAAGAAGAAAATACTAAAATTATTTACATCTATCATACCTTAATACAATATGAATATGGTGAATAAATATAATATCGAGTCTCATTATATAATTTGAATTATTACCAATGTATATGGAATATGTGCCATTAATTAATAGTCTTTTAACTTAGTTTCTTAGTGATGAAGTAACCTAAAATTTGGTGATAGAGAAGAAGAAAATACTGAAATTGTTTACATCTATTATACCATAATTCAATACGAATACGGTGAATAAATATACTATCGAGACTCATTATATAATTTGAATTATTTCAAATTTATATGGAATATGTGTCATTAAGTAATAGTCTTTTAACTTAGTTTCTTAGTGATGAAGTAACATAAAATTTGTTGATGAAGAAAAAGAAAACTATTGAAATTATTTACATTTATTATACCTTAATTCAATGTAAATATGGTGAATAAATGTACTATCGAGACTCAATATATAATTTGAATTATTTCCAATGTATATGGAATATGTGTCATTAATTATAAGTCTTTTAACTTATTTTCTTGGTTAAAAAGTAACCTAAAATTTGATGATGGAGAAGAAGAAAAATATTGAAATTGTTTACATCTATTATACCATAATACAATATGAATATGGTGAATAAATATACTATTGAGACTCATTATATAATTTGAATTATTACCAATGTATAAGGACTGTGTGCCATTAATTAATAGTCTTTTAACTTTGTTTCTTGATGATGAAGTAACCTTAAATTTGCGTAATGGAGAAGAAGAAAAAATATTGAAATTGTTTACATCTATTTTACCTTAATACAATATTAATATTGTGAATGAATATAATGTCTAGTCTCATTATATAATTTGAATTATTACCAATGTATACGGAATATGTGCCATTAATTAATAGTCTTTTAACGTAATTTCTTGGTGATGGAGTAACCTAAAATTTGGTGATGGAGAAGTAGAAAATACTGAAATTGTTTACATCTATTATACGATAATACAATATGAATATGGTGAATAAATATACTATCGAGACTCATTATATAATTTGAATTATTTAAAATGTATCATGGAATATGTGTCATCAATTAATAGTCTTTTAACTTAGTTTCTTAGTGATGAAGTAACCTAAAAATTTGGTGATGAAGAAAAAGGAAACTATTGAAATTGTTTACATCTATTATACCTTAATACAATATAAATATGATAAATAAATATAATATCGAGACTCAACACATAATTTGAATTATTTCCAATGTATATGGAATATGTGTCATTAATTAATAGTTTTTTAACTTAGTGTCTTAATGATGAAGTAACCTAAAATTTGGTGATGAAAAAGAATAAAAATGTTGAAATTATTTACATCTATTATACTATAATACAATATGAAAATGGTGAATAAATATCCTATCGAGACTCATTATATAATTTGAATTATTTCCAATGTATATGGAATATGTGTCATCAATTAATAGTCTTTTAACTTAGTTTCTTAGTGATGAAGTAACCTAAAAACTTGGTGATGGAGAAGAAGAAAATACTAAAATTATTTACATCTATTATACCTTAATACAATATGAATATGGTGAATAAATATAATATCGAGTCTCATTATATAATTTAAATTATTACCAATATATATGGAATATGTGCCATTAATTAATAGTCTTTTAACTTAGTTTCTTAGTGATGAAGTAACCTAAAATTTGGTGATAGAGAAGAAGAAAATACTGAAATTGTTTACATCTATTATACCATAATTCAATACGAATATGGTGAATAAATATACTATCGAGACTCATTATATAATTTGAATTATTTCAAATGTATATGGAATATGTGTCATTAAGTAATAGTCTTTTAACTTAGTTTCTTAGTGATGAAGTAACCTAAAATTTGGTGATGAATAAAAAGAAAACTATTGAAATTATTTACATCTATTATACCTTAATTCAATGTAAATATGGTGAATAAATGTACTATCGAGACTCAATATATAATTTGAATTATTTCCAATGTATATGGAATATGTGTCTTTAATTATAAGTCTTTTAACTTATTTTCTTGGTTAAAAAGTAACCTAAAATTTGATGATGGAGAAGAAGAAAAATATTGAAATTGTTTACATCTATTATACCATAATACAATATGAATATGGTGAATAAATACTACTATCGAGACTCATTATATAATTTGAATTATTACCAATGTATAAGGACTGTGTGCCATTAATTAATAGTCTTTTAACTTTGTTTCTTGATGATGAAGTAACCTTAAATTTGGTAATGGAGAAGAAGAAAAATATTGAAATTGTTTACATCTATTATACCTTAATACAATATTAATATTGTGAATGAATATAATGTCGAGTCTCATTATATAATTTGAATTATTACCAATGTATATGGAATATGTGCCATTAATTAATAGTCTTTTAAACGTAATTTCTTGGTGATGGAGTAACCTAAAATTTGGTGATGGAGAAGTAGAAAATACCTGAAATTGTTTACATCTATTATACGATAATACAATATGAATATGGTGAATAAATATACTATCGAGACTCATTATATAATTTGAATTATTTCAAATTTATATGCAATATGTGTCATTAAGTAATAGTCTTTTAACTTAGTTTCTTAGTGATGAAGTAACCTAAAATTTGGTGATGAAGAAAAAGGAAACTATTTGAAATTGTTTACATCTATTATACCTTAATACAATATAAATATGATAAATAAATATAATATCGAGACTCAACACATAATTTAAATTATTTCCAATGTATATGGAATATGTGTCATTAATTAATAGTTTTTTAACTTAGTGTCTTAATGATGAAGTAACCTAAAATTTGGTGATGAAAAAGAAGAAAAATATTGAAATTGTTTACATCTATTATACTATAATACAATATGAAAATGGTGAATAAATATCCTATCGAGACTCATTATATAATTTGAATTATTTCCAATGTATATGGAATATGTGTCACCAATTAATAGTCTTTTAACTTAGTTTCTTAGTGATGAAGTAACCTAAAAACTTGGTGATGGAGAAGAAGAAAATACTAAAATTATTTACATCTATCATACCTTAATACAATATGAATATGGTGAATAAATATAATATCGAGTCTCATTATATAATTTGAATTATTACCAATGTATATGGAATATGTGCCATTAATTAATAGTCTTTTAACTTAGTTTCTTAGTGATGAAGTAACCTAAAATTTGGTGATAGAGAAGAAGAAAATACTGAAATTGTTTACATCTATTATACCATAATTCAATACGAATACGGTGAATACATATACTATCGAGACTCATTATATAATTTGAATTATTTCAAATTTATATGGAATATGTGTCATTAAGTAATAGTCTTTTAACTTAGTTTCTTAGTGATGAAGTAACATAAAATTTGTTGATGAAGAAAAAGAAAACTATTGAAATTATTTACATTTATTATACCTTAATTCAATGTAAATATGGTGAATAAATGTACTATCGAGACTCAATATATAATTTGAATTATTTCCAATGTATATGGAATATGTGTCATTAATTATAAGTCTTTTAACTTATTTTCTTGGTTAAAAAGTAACCTAAAATTTGATGATGGAGAAGAAGAAAAATATTGAAATTGTTTACATCTATTATACCATAATACAATATGAATATGGTGAATAAATATACTATCGAGACTCATTATATAATTTGAATTATTACCAATGTATAAGGACTATGTGCCATTAATTAATAGTCTTTTAACTTTGTTTCTTGATGATGAAGTAACCTTAAATTTGGTAATGGAGAAGAAGAAAAATATTGAAATTGTTTACATCTATTTTACCTTAATACAATATTAATATTGTGAATGAATATAATGTCTAGTCTCATTATATAATTTGAATTATTACCAATGTATACGGAATATGTGCCATTAATTAATAGTCTTTTAACGTAATTTCTTGGTGATCGGAGTAACCTAAAATTTGGTGATGGAGAAGTAGAAAATACTGAAATTGTTTACATCTATTATACGATAATACAATATGAATATGGTGAATAAATATACTATCGAGACTCATTATATAATTTGAATTATTTAAAATGTATATGGAATATGTGTCATCAATTAATAGTCTTTTAACTTAGTTTCTTAGTGATGAAGTAACCTAAAATTTGGTGATGAAGAAAAAGGAAACTATTGAAATTGTTTACATCTATTATACCTTAATACAATATAAATATGATAAATAAATATAATATCGAGACTCAACACATAATTTGAATTATTTCCAATGTATATGGAATATGTGTCATTAATTAATAGTTTTTTAACTTAGTGTCTTAATGATGAAGTAACCTAAAATTTGGTGATGAAAAAGAATAAAAATATTGAAATTATTTACATCTATTATACTATAATACAATATGAAAATGGTGAATAAATATCCTATCGAGACTCATTATATAATTTGAATTATTTCCAATGTATATGGAATATGTGTCATCAATTAATAGTCTTTTAACTTAGTTTCTTAGTGATGAAGTAACCTAAAAACTTGGTGATGGAGAAGAAGAAAATACTAAAATTATTTACATCTATTATACCTTAATACAATATGAATATGGTGAATAAATATAATATCGAGTCTCATTATATAATTTAAATTATTACCAATATATATGGAATATGTGCCATTAATTAATAGTCTTTTAACTTAGTTTCTTAGTGATGAAGTAACCTAAAATTTGGTGATAGAGAAGAAGAAAATACTGAAATTGTTTACATCTATTATACCATAATTCAATACGAATATGGTGAATAAATATACTATCGAGACTCATTATATAATTTGAATTATTTCAAATGTATATGGAATATGTGTCATTAAGTAATAGTCTTTTAACTTAGTTTCTTTGTGATGAAGTAACCTAAAATTTGGTGATGAAGAAAAAGAAAACTATTGAAATTATTTACATCTATTATACCTTAATTCAATGTAAATATGGTGAATAAATGTACTATCGAGACTCAATATATAATTTGAATTATTTCCAATGTATATGGAATATGTGTCATTAATTATAAGTCTTTTAACTTATTTTCTTGGTTAAAAAGTAACCTAAAATTTGATGATAGAGAAGAAGAAAAATATTGAAATTGTTTACATCTATTATACCATAATACAATATGAATATGGTGAATAAATATACTATCGAGACTCATTATATAATTTGAATTATTACCAATGTATAAGGACTGTGTGCCATTAATTAATAGTCCTTTTAACTTTGTTTCTTGATGATGAAGTAACCTTAAATTTGGTAATGGAGAAGAAGAAAAATGTTGAAATTGTTTACATCTATTATACCTTAATACAATATTAATATTGTGAATGAATGTAATGTCGAGTCTCATTATATAATTTGAATTATTACCAATGTATATGGAATACTGTGCCATTAATTAATAGTCTTTTAACGTAATTTCTTGGTGATGGAGTAACCTAAAATTTGGTGATGGAGAAGTAGAAAATACTGAAATTGTTTACATCTATTATACGATAATACAATATGAATATGGTGAATAAATATACTATCGAGACTCATTATATAATTTGAATTATTTCAAATGTATATGGAATATGTGTCATTAAGTAATAGTCTTTTAACTTAGTTTCTTAGTGATGAAGTAACCTAAAATTTGGTGATGAAGAAAAAGGAAACTATTGAAATTGTTTACATCTATTATACCTTAATACAATATAAATATGATAAATAAATATAATATCGAGACTCAACAAATGATTTGAATTATTTCCAATGTATATGGAATATGTGTCATTAATTAATAGTTTTTTAACTTAGTGTCTTAATGATGAAGTAACCTAAAATTTGGAGATGAAAAAGAAGAAAAATATTGAAATTGTTTACATCTATTATACTATAATACAATATGAAAATGGTGAATAAATATACTATCGAGACTCATTATATAATTTGAATTATTTCCAATGTATATGGAATATGTGTCATCAATTAATAGTCTTTTAACTTAGTTTCTTAGTGATAAAGTAACCTAAAAACATGGTGATGGAGAAGAAGAAAATACTAAAATTATTTACATCTATTATACCTTAATACAATATGAATATGGTGAATAAATATAATATAGAGTCTCATTATATAATTTGAATTATTACCAATGTATATGGAATATGTGCCATTAATTAATAGTCTTTTAACTTAGTTTCTTAGTGATGAAGTAACCTAAAATTTGGTGATGGAGAAGAAGAAAATACTGAAATTGTTTACATCTATTTATACCATAATTCAATACGAATATGGTGAATAAATATACTATCGAGACTCATTATATAATTTGAATTATTTCAAATGTATATGGAATATGTGTCATTAAGTAAGAGTCTTTTAACTTAGTTTCTTAGTGATGAAGTAACCTAAAATTTGGTGATGAATAAAAAGAAAACTATTGAAATTATTTACATCTATTATACCTTAATTCAATGTAAATATGGTGAATAAATGCACTATCGAGACTCAATATATAATTTGAATTATTTCCAATGTATATGGAATATGTGTCTTTAATTATAAGTCTTTTAACTTATTTTCTTGGTTAAAAAGTAACCTAAAATTTGATGATGGAGAAGAAGAAAAATATTGAAATTGTTTACATCTATTATACCATAATACAATATGAATATGGTGAATA
>CATIWC010003608.1:0-37188 GCA_948472305.1 Vicia faba | reverse complement strand
TACCTTCTTCACCCCACCAGTGACACATTCCATTAAGTCACAACCCTCTATCTATATAATTATTAGGGAGATTAGCATTGAGTTTCTTCCGGGAGTTACTTTGTAGACTATATATCTCCTAAAAGACTTGGTAATATATATCTTCATATGAAAAATCATCAATGTCACTCTCACATCCCTATTTGGATTATACATTATTTTTCGAATCACCTTATAGTCATCTCTAATAGAATCATAACCAAAACCATATCGAGTAATTTCAATATCCATATACGGTACTGACTCATGAAAGCTAGTAGGAATAATCTTGAATTCCTAGATAACAGGGTTCCACAATACAAGTCTTGTATTTGGCTGGGAGTAACTGGTTAGACAAAGAATCCCATTAACTCTACAAGATCCCAAAATATCAAATTCAAGGTCATTCTTTTGAAATAGATTTGGCCAATTTAATTTGATCTTATTCTCAAATCGCTTACTAGATAGAGAATACAACAAATAGCTGGAAGTCTTCTTATGATGTAGGTGTAGGAAAAGAGACATATCATCATAGTAAGAATGACTATAGAGGTTTTTGCAGAACAAGCTCGTGAAATATGAGTTTTGAAATAAGAGGGTCCATAATTTACATACACATTCAAAACGCTTCAAAGTTTTTGCAAGATAATTTTGAAAGTATGGAGAAAGAAAGATCATTAGGTATGTCAATACTAACCTTTTTAACTCCCATAGCTAAACTTTTTTCTATCTCTTGAGGCTTCAGAGTTTTGTTTTCCATTTTAATCATCTTCATTTTTCAGATCTAAGAAAACTCAATCAACTTTATTTACACCTTTTAGAGAGAGAAAACTACTACATCCATTGAACTTAAAGGATGATTTTATTATTTATTAATTTAATGAATGGATACTTATGTTAATGAATGGATTCACAAACCAAATCGATCAAACCCAATACCCGCGAAACACTTGGATCAAACTTTTTGCCTACCGTGCCTTCTTCACGACTCTGACATCTTCCGTCGACATTCTTGCTGCTTTTTAACTTACTGATTTTGGAAAACATGAAACATGTTTTATTTCTCTTTATCACTCAAAGTTTTAAAGACATAATTCAAAAATCTCCACATTTCCTTGAAATTATGGTGATGCAATTTATACACAAACCAATTTGTTGCTCTCAACCATATTGAATCATTATTCAACAACCTTGGTCAAGTTCACGCCACACTTGAAACTTGATCTTTCCACTTGAGATCCACTTTATTTCAATCACCTTTTTCGTCTTAGGTAATCTAACAAACTCACAATCATGGTTCTTAAACCATATTTTTCTCTTCTTGCTTTCGAATTCCTCCATGAAGGTCTTTGTTTCTGAATTTTGCTACCTTTTAGCCACATTTAAATCATAAAATCTAAGGTAAGCATAAAATCTAAGGTAAGCATAAAATCTAAGTCAAGCTGGTTGGACTTGATTTGAATTATTAACCGTCTTAAAAAGATTTATTAATGCTTCAACGTCACTGGTTGAGAATGGAAAATCATTAAAAAAAGGCATCACTAAATACATAATTTTTATGTTAACAAACATACAATTTTATGTTAGACAAATCAATGTGCTTATGTGCGCTCATACGTGCCTTCTGTTTACCATTCATATATGGAGTTGAGTAGTCAACTGCTCCTTATCTGTAGGAATGACCCTTATTGGAGCAATGTAGCAGCAAGCAACAAAAGTTTTGGAAATATTTATCCGAGAATTTATCGTGTCCACAAAGATTAGTTATTGAATTGTCGTTCGACAAATCTCTCGTTAATGAGTTTAGGTTGAATGGGTTTTGTAAAGAAAATGTTATCAATAGAAAATAAATGTAAACAAAAGTAAAAACTAAGGAAGAACTTATCAAGCCTACACATAATCTACTCATCACAGACTTAAATCTATGAACCAGTTACACTTAACCTAACAATACTCATCAATGTCACTACGTATCACTCACAACCTAAGTCATTTCTAACCCAAATTGAGAGACCGGCTGTATCACCAAGGAAATGATCTTTCTATCTCCTCAACAACACAGAAGGCAACTATGTAATTGCACTAACGATCTCTCAGCAGAACACAACCACACAGAGGCATTAAGCTTTGATACCCAAGTAGATGTCAGCTCTAAATCTATCTCTAGAGTTCAGAAAATAACAAATAATCATCCTAGATAAGAATCTAAGCAGTATATGTCTATAACAACTCAAATCCCTAGCACAGAGCAAAAATCCAGGACAATAATCGAAAAAGATTTGTAAAGTAAGTTTAATATAACGCCATGGGCGACAAATAAACATAAGTTCAGAGTAAATACATGTACAAACTCAACACATAAAAAATACACAAAGAGGAAGAGAAATGGACCACAAATCTACTGGTTTGTCAGCGCCGATTGATGAGCAATCCACCCCAGATCATCTGTATCCAAGCTTCAATATTGTTTTCTAAGCTCTAACTATCAAAGAATGGAGGACGATAGAGTTGGGGTCAAAAATATCCAAAACCATACCCAAAAAATGTGTGTTTACCCCTAAATACGCATTTTTTACTGTTCAGCATCGCCCGACGACCAAAAAGTGTCGCCCGGCGACCAAAACAACATTTTTCCATGCTTCGGGTCACTCCAGAATTGCCCAGCGAACAAAAAGCATCGCCCGGCGACAGATGACAGAAAGTTAAAAAACCAGCACAAATTCAGCCATAAGTTTTGAACTGTAACTCCAATTCGCGCACGGTCAGAAGCATTGGAAAGCTTATTCAATGCTCTATACAACAATGTCTAAATATCAATGCTTGAATACTTATAAAAATGAGATAAAATTAATTAAACTCAACAATATTTACACAATAACGCAATAAATACACTATAACGTAAATTATACCGAATATACACTAAAGTTGAGGTTTATTGACAAAAAGCAAATGAATTAAGCCGATGAGTGATAATTATTCACACTCAAATTCACAAAAATTTAGCACTCATCAAACTCTCCCCAACTTAAAAAATTGTTTGTCCTCAAACAAAGTCAAATAAACTTAAAGAAGCAAAAGACGATAATCAAAGAATCACGAATCAACAAGTTTTGAAAACAGAAAACAAATGCAATGGTTTAAATGAAAAACAGTACACACAAAGTAAACACTTACCACTAAACTACGAATATAACATAAACAAGAAACAAATACTAAATACAAAAATTATGCCAAACATTCTAAAAAAAATATTAGTTCACAAATGAATCACACCTAGCAAACACAATCATCGGTAGATGAAAAACACACAAAAATGGGGTATTTTAACTCATCCAACAATCTTGCAAACAATAGACTAAATTATACATTCATCCAAAAATTTACATTGAAAATATAAAAGCAAGAATCTCAAGGGCTTTTCAAGGTTGTAATGTGGCTTGGTTAACAAATAAGTGACAAGTCCTAAAGCTAATCGAAACAAAAACTTGCCTAAACCTAAGGGAGTAATTACTTCCACAAAGTTTCAAACAATAGAATTTCAATCAAACTTCTTCTTCATTCCCAATTTCAAACCAACACATATAACTTATTCAACACAAGATTATTCCATACTCTTTTTGTTTTTCTTTTTCAAAGCTTTTCTATTTTTTTCCTTTCTTTTCCTATCGCTTTTTTTTTCATTTTTTTCTCACTTTTTTTCTTCTTTTCAACCTCATAGCAATCAACCAATAAATACACAATCATTTTTCTTCCCAACTCGAGTTCAACCATACATTAAAGTGAATACTCCCTACTTTCTAAGGCAAGGTAAAAATTCAACCCAAAATAATGGTTGTTCAAGAAAACAACGAATCAACATCCATGCAAAAAGGGAAACTAAACACTCATAGACAAGCATTTAGAAAATACAATATGGATAATGACAAAGGGCTCAAAGGGGTTACAAATGATCATGCACTCACAAGGTGAATTGACTTATTTGGCCAAGGTAGTTGTACTAAAAAAAACAAAAAAAATGCCTAGATCATGTTCAAGCTTTCATACAATCAACACAAACAAAAGATTAAGCATAACAAAATCCAGTTAAAACAAGAACCGTGGTCTCCAACATATGTGAAAAATGGAAAGCTACCTCACAAAAAGGTTAGGAACTAAAGTGGTTCACAAATGAACAATTATACAAAAGAATGAATGGCATAAAAATTGTAAAAAGTCTATGTATCATGAATATGCTAAAGTATAGAAAGAGACAAACACATACCTCGAACATGTACAAAACTTTAACAAAATTGTTACCATGCATTCATAAGTCGAAACGATCAAACTTGACAAATCACCTCAATATTCTACAAGTTACCAGACCAAAACTTGAGTGCAAACAACAACAAAAGAATTAGAAAAATAATACTCCTACAAAATTTCAATGTACAAAATTTATAATATATACAACGAACAAAACTCTTCAAGCTAAACACGATAAGCTTACGGAAAACACAAATTGACATAACAAAATAAATACAAATAACAATATGAAAACTGGGTGAAAATGAATTAACAAGTTAAAAATTGAAGATTTGAAATTCAAAATATTTTCTTGTTTCAACTTGTTAAAGCACAAATCACCATACACATAAACAAATACAAACAAACATGTTTGTTTTATTTCGTAAGCAAGACGCCTTTATTGTGCGAGCTAGTAACCTCCTCTCATCATGCCATAGTATTATCACACCGCGCAAACCTAAAGAAAGTGTCATAACAATCACATAACAAATATTACGAAAACGAGACAATTCACAACAATACATGAAAACACATATATGCACAAATATCATATACAAGTTAATGTACAATTTCCATAAAACATATACATTAATTACAAAACTCAAGAGCAAAAGAATTATCGCAATGAGAAGACAATAGAACCAATCTTCGGCAACAACGCCATTTTGTTGGAAGCATTATAGCGCAAGCAACAAAAGTTTTGGAAATATTTATCCAGGAATTTATCGTGTCCACAAAGATTGGTTATTGAATTGTCGTTCGATAAATTCTCGCATTTATGAGTTTGGTTTTAAATTGGGTTTTTGTATGTAAGGTGTTGAAATTAAAAGTTATACACAAGAAGAATTTCATCATTCGAATAGGATAGAATTCTCGAGTTTGTATTTCGTCTACCCCATCAAATACTTAAACTTACTACCCAATTGTACTTAACCTTAACTACTCGTCAATATCATCATGTATCGCTCACACAGAGGTCAATTCTAACACATAACAAGATATCAATTGTGTCACTCTGTATCGACGATCTCTCAGTATAACACAAAACTAAACGGAGGCATTAAGAGTCGATACCTAAGTGATTACAAAGCCTAAATATATCTATAGAATCTAAGACCAATAGATATTCATCCTAAATTCGAATTCAATTCGTCTATCTCTACAACAACTCAAACCCGGACACTTAGCAAGCTAACAAGGATAAACATCAATAAAGATTTGTAAAGAAAGTTTCATATAACACCATGAGCAATAAATATATATATAAGCAAGGTAAAGTTACATACAAAATCCAATAAATAATGGTTACAAAGAGAGGAAGAGGAGAAGAAATCATATTTCACGCGGTGTCAAACACGATCCATCAAGCTCACGACCCCAGATTATCCATTTGTAGCCACATATGTTGTTGTCTAAGCTCTAACTATCAAAAAATGAAGGATGATGGAGTTGGGGTCAAAAATACCCATAATCATTCCTAAAAAATGTGTTTTTACCCCTAAATACGTATTTCTGACTGTCCTACATTGCCCGACAACCAAAATAGCATTTTTTCCATGCTTCAGGTTGCTCCAGAATCGTCCGACGATCAAAAAGCGTCGCCCGACGACATATGATAGAAAGTTGAAAAACCAGCACATATTCAGCCATAAGTTTTGAACCGTAACTCTAATTCGCGCATGGTCAGAAGCGTTGGAAAGCTTATTCAATGATCTATATAATAATGCCTAAATATCAATGCTTGAATAACTACAAAAATGAGATAAAATTAATTAAACTCAATGATATTTACACAATAACGTAATAAATACACTATAGCATAAACTATACCGAATATACACTAAAGTTGAGGTTTATTGATAAAAAGAAAATGAATTAAGACGATGAGTGTTAATTATTCACACTCAAATTCACAACAATTTAGCACTCATCAACCATTCTTAAACAGATTCATCCACATGCATCTGTAAACCAAGATTGTCATCCATATGCATTACAAAGTGCTTTAAGAAATGAAGGGTTTGAACCATCCATATGACAACATATTCATTAAAGAGATTTCAATGTACTTCAAAATCAAAATCATAAGAAATGAAGGGTTTGAACCATCCATATGACAACACATTCATTCAAGAGCTTTAAATGTACTTCAAAAGCAAAATCAAGCATCTACAACCAACACACAAAAAGTGTCACAAAACTGAAACAAATAATTATGCTCAATAATAGGTGGTTATAACATACTAACTAAAATATAAATTAGGGTTTTAACACAACATGATTCTTTTCAACAACAGAGCACAAAACCGAAAATTTAAGAACATAAGACACTCACTCTATGAAGGGATGAAACTTGCAACTGTCTGAGAAAATCTGGTGTGGTGGTCAGTGTTGGAGGTGGAATTAAAAGAACTTAAATCCTGCTCATTTTGGTTCCTTAAAGATCTTGCACGCAAAGAGACTCCAAAATGCTCCTTTTTCTTCATTTGAAATTGCAAGATCGAAGATGGCGATAAGGTGTATAATGATGTTCTTCGAAACAGAAACCCAACCCATTCATTAGGAAGGCCATGGAATTAATAGTACGAATATTGATTTAGTTTTTTATTGGAAGTGATGGTGGTTAGAAATAGGACAAAGAAAGGGGCGACAATGCTAGGGTTTGAGGGAAATAAGAGAAAACATGTTTCTGAAAGTTTCTTTTTGAAACAAACGCAATAGATTTAATTTGGGAGTTTTTTCTGTGAATGAGTGTTAGCGTGAATCATTTGCGATCTCCCACTTATTAATCGTGAAAAGATAAAGAATGGGGTTTTTGGTATTTTATTATTGTGCTTGCCAAGATTTCAAAATCTTGTGTCTACGTATTTTTATGGTGCAAGGAGAAATCAGAGCTTCATAGTTCATGGTAAAAAAACCATATATTTGTTGGTTGATTTTAGAGAGTGATGCGTTATACCTTTCGAGAAGTTTAAAAACTTTGCTTGATGCTCGCTCTTGGATGCTAAATCATTTGTTTTTTTCACGTCAAATGGATTGCATCTTAGTGGTTTAAACATTGCTTGTTGCTCGCTCTTGGAAGCTGAAGCGTTAGTTTATTTCATGTTGAATAGATCACGTTTGAGTGGTTTAAACATTGCTTGTAGCTTGCTCTTGGAGACTGAAGCGTTTGTTTGTTTCACTTCAAATTGGATAAAACACACTTATTTCGGAAAAAGGTTTTCGAAGTCACGCAAGGGCAAAAAAAAATTTGATTGGTTGAGTTGTTATTATAGGATACGAGTGCCAAATGTCTGAGATATTCAGCTCATATTCAAACACTTAGGGAAAGGTTGAAAATTCTTCTAGCTCACCAGTTTAATCCATTTATTGAAAAAAGTGAGACAGTTTTAGTCTTAAACTCTTTAACAATGGGTGAGTATCAAATGGCCGAGATATTCATATCGTATTCAAATACTCGTGAGAAAGGTAAGAAATTCTTCCATCTCGCTCATTTATTATATGTTGAGTTTGAACTAAACTCACTTAGTTAAAAGTGTTTTGATTGGATCCTAACTACTCGAATGTCCAAGCTATTCAACTTGTATCTGATTAACTTAGGAAAAGGTAGGAAATTCTTCCATCTCGTCTGTTCAATCTATTTGTTTAAGAAAACATTCCGCATGGAGAAACAACTTGACGTTGGATCTAGCGTTTGAAGTTCATTATGAAAACATTTGAGGTAATCAAAAGAGATACTCGATGTTGCATTCCATTTTGAGTTTGATTTGAGAAAAGGCTCGACGTTGGATTGAGTTTATTTTTCTTCTTTTTGAAAAATGGTCAATTTTACGTTTAGCTTGAATACAATTATATACATATTTCCCTTTGTAATTGCATTTGCCTTATAATTATTTCATTTGATTATAAAATGCATCCTTTTTCAATCATTGGGATATATGTGCTTCAATATATTTTTCCACCTTGTTATCTATTTGTTTATTAGTCTTACCTTCATGATAATGTCAAGTAGGGAGAAATATACTCTTATAGGGGAGTAAGGTATACTCTCTATATTACTAAAGGAGGGTTTAACTACTTCAATATTT
The DNA here is from genome assembly GCA_948472305.1 of Vicia faba. Classification (NCBI taxonomy): domain Eukaryota; kingdom Viridiplantae; phylum Streptophyta; class Magnoliopsida; order Fabales; family Fabaceae; genus Vicia; species Vicia faba. Next base: position 28,798 of record CATIWC010003608.1, on the reverse strand, counting down.
TATCTATAGTTTTTTGTTTTCTCCACTTTCATGAGAGAAGTGTTGTCATCATCAAAAATTGTGAAATTTGGATCTATGTGCTTATAGGTACAACTATATGCAACCATCAAATGTTCATGATGGTAATGTTGATGACAACATTATATGGAAAGAAGCATGATGTGAAGTCTTTATCTGTCAAAGGTAAGCAATGATCAAGACACTTCTATGAGATCAATATGTAAAGTCAAATTCAATAAGGACAACATCCAAGGTTAAGCAATGTTTGATGAAGTCTTTGATGATCTCTTGTTCAACAAATCCTCATGATGGCACATATCAAAGAAGCTTTATCAATCCATATCATCCAAAATAATGAAGTCTCGTATGAAGTGTTAAATCAATGATGAATCAAGCAAGTGATCTTGAAGCTTCAAAAATTATGAAAGAGAAGAAGTGTTAAAGCTCGCCATTTTTTTTGTATGAGTGATCAGTGTATTATAAAGGTATAATATTAATTATTATATTACTAAGGAAACTCAGATACTCACCTAGACATAGTTTTAAATCTCTCTCTTATGCTAAAACACCTTAAAACCTATGGAATAACTATCGAGGTGCATGTGAAATCGACCAAGAGTGTTCTTAATAATTTAGGAAGCATTTATGCACTGCCTAATTGATTAGGAACTCAATCTAGTCGATTAGAGCCAGGAAAAAAATCTCCTTAATCGATTAGAAACACCTCTTATCAATTATATCACATAACCATTATTGAGTTTCCATTTTGGCATTAGGTTGTCGTATTTTTTAACCTCTTAATTGATTAACCTAGGTCTTATTAGATTAAGTCATTAAAAGGCATGTGGATCTCTTTCCTTTTGATCCAAACTTGTATCCTATAAATAGAGGGTTTATCCTTGTTTCACAATACACTATAAAACATATTGTAATCATACGTTTTCACTTTCTACTCTTTATACTTCATTTCTTTATTTTTCTCCCTGAAGTTTCCTTTATGGTTTGAGAGTGTAAATTTTTGCTGAGTTTTCTTGTAATTCTTATGTTGTGAGAATATAGTAAATTAATTAAATGGGGTTTGTCTCTTGTGCATTATCTTTGAAAGATTTTGGTATTGTGAGAATATTGTAAATTAATCAAGAGGGGTTTGTCTCTTGTGTAATATTTTCAAAAGAAGTTGTTGTTTGGTTATTGAACTTAACTGTGGTGCGGTGGGAGAACTGACTTTGATTTTGCGTTTGTTTTCGCAAATGTTTCGGTTGAGCAAGAGTCGCCACCGACTTTTTATTTTATCCTAAGGAAAGGTTTAAAAAGCACAGCAAAAACCTTTGAGATGTTTTCTTGGGTTCGGGGAGTAGATTATAGGAAGGGAAGGTATTAGCACCCTTTCTATCCATGGTTATCCATGGGCTCTTAGTTACTTGCTTAGATCAACTTGCCTTATTTTTAAATTGTTTGAAATGGTACTTTGTGTGTGTGGGTTTGAAAGATGTTTTGAAAAGAATTTGAAAAGAAGCCAATGTGGTGGCAACCTTTATAATGATCCATGTTGGGATGTATACAAAGGTGTATGTCTTTTGAAAAGGTTTTCATTTGTTTTTGAAAGTTGTTTTTTGAAAGTGTAGTGATGTGTGGTTTAAAAATAGGCAAGTGTTTTGCAAGTTTGATTCAAGTAACTAAGAAGTTGTCTACTCCTAAATTTCTCAAAGATCTTTGTTATGTTTTAAACCCTTTTAACAATTTTGTTCCACCATTGTATTTGGTGGACAATCTTGTGTTAGGATGTGAAAGGGACGGGCGCGGGTCATTGTTTAGATCATAATTGCAATGGTGCCAAGTATCTTTGGGCAATTTTTCATTTAAGGGACTTGATCATTTTAGGCAACTTTCGAAAGCGTCATCGAGGGACTATGATCATTTGAATTGTGTTTGTTTTGCCCAAAGAGACCTAACATGCAATATGGCCCATTTATTGAAGGCAACAAGTGGAATACCCTAGGGGTGCAAGTGTGATTAGTGTTGTCCATTTTCATGCTTGTTTATCTTGAAATTAGGTCAAACTATTTTTGTTGTTTTTGATTCGCATACAAACCCTAATTCTAACATGGTATATTTAGAAAGAAATAAAGTGCGAAAAATAAAGTTACTAAGCTATTACAACACAATATATGGGAAGGGGGGTACAAATGTTCAAATGGGGGTTTTTGACAAGGAATTTAAACCTAGACTATTACATCAAAATTGAATTATTTACAAGATATTTAATTGCACAAATTAAATAAGATAAATAAAATAAATATGCAAGATGTAAAAAATGTTTTTATATGTAGGAAAAAAAGTGTTTTTATATGTAGGAAAAAAAGTGTTTTTATGTATAAAGGAAACAAAAATAAAAGTATTAATTTTTGGAGTTTTTATGTATTTTAGGGCAAAAACCCTAATTTCATTAAGTAAAAGTATTAATTATTAATATGTACAATATTTATTTTATTATGTACAAAAATAAAATAAAAATGAAGTATATTGGTCAAAAGGTATTTTTTAATGTTAAATATTAATAAAAAAATAAAATGTATATATTTTGCATTTTTAACCTAAATATATTAATATATCTATGTATTTGTATTATTTATTAAATATATTGCATATATACAAAATAATAATATTTAATATTTATAAAAAAAGTATATTTTAAATGAAATATTTTCAGAAGATAAAATGAAATAAAAAATCAGAAATAAAATATGTTTGCATATTTTTTAGTATTTTTAAATAAAAGCATGTTTATATATTTATTTATGTACAAATATTGATCTAAACAAATAAATACCTAATAAATATGAAAATGGTGTAAAAAATATTTTTTATATTTTAAATATTATAAGAAAAAATAAATAAGTCAGAATAAAAAAAGAAAAGTCAAAAAATCATGAAAATAAGCAAAATGGGCCTAGGGGGTGTCAAAGTGAAAATGGTGTGTAAACAGAAATGACAAACAAAGCCCAACCCAGAAGGTTGTTGTCTTCAACCTTCAGACAAACATATTCAAAAACACGCGCCTTTCTTCTCAAATCCCTAACTCCTGATTCTTTGATCTTTTGCCAAATCTTCCAACATGAAACCTGTAGAGCTTGAAGCCACGATTCTAGACATATAAAGAAGTCAATCTAACTCTCAGAAATGAGAGAGAATTTCTTCTCCCCCAATTCCTGACCTAAATTTTATCCAATGTTCAGACTTAAAATTCTCTAAGCATACATAATATAAATGAAATCTAATTACATGGGTATGTTCAGGGCTATGAATGTGACATGTTTTCTTCACAAACCTAAAGCTAACAATGCCTGGATAGAGAGATTCGAGTTCATGAACTTACCTGTTCAGTTGAAGTTGTATCTGGTGATTGAGGTGTCTTCAATGCAAGGTGATGATTGGTACAGCTTCCTTGATGTCCAGGGATGCTATTCCAAGCTTTACTTTGTCTTGAAACCTTTTGAATCGTGCTATAGAACTTCAGCTGCAAAACAAGAAAATGAAAATGGTGATGTTGCCTGGGAGTGTTACAGGTCGTGTTTGAAGTTTGGAATAGCTTCAAAGGATATTATGGGATGTGTTTGATGTGTATTTAGCAAGAATGCATGGAAGGTTTTAGCAAATGCTCTGTTTGGGCAGTTTGAGGGTGATTCTGGGAATGGGGAGGTATTGGGGATGCTAGGCTCGTGTTTCAGCTTAGGATGGACCTTTAGAAAGTGTTTGACAAGTTTTATTAAGGCTTTTTAGGTCAAAATATCTTTGTTCAAACACAAACCCTAATTTGGGTCAACAGTGCAAGGAGAAGTCTTGAGCAGAGGAAACCCTAATTGGATCTTGAGCTCCAAGGGTTTTGTGATGAGAAAATGTTGAGGAAATGGGAGGGCAAATTTTGGGGTACAACAGTTGCCCCTGTTCAATCTTCTTGAACCTGAATAGTTAGATTGGCAAGTTTGCCTTTCGTGACTCGAGGGTAAAAGGAGATTGGACACTAGAGTGCCCGGAAATTTGCACTCGCGTGTTGGAGTATCAGCAATGTGATGTCGGGAATGGGCTTATATATGCCATTTGGAGAGATGGTGGATAGGGAGATGGGCTTATAGATGCCATCTGGAGATGTGACAGAACCTTGTCGGGAATGGGCTTATAGATGCCATTTGGAAGTGTTGATCGCATAACAGATTCCTTAGCGAGAACTTGTGTATTTGAGAAAGACAGATGTTTTCCTGGCTTGTTACAGGTGTTTGATCTTCAATCTCCTCATGCAGATATGCCCTGGCTAGATACAGGTGTCGAATCTACAATCGGTTGCTCAAAGATGTGCCCTGGCTGGATACAGGAATCGAATCCGGAAATAGTCGTCAACAGATATGCCCTGGCTGGATACAGGAATCGAATCTTCGAACTCTTCAGACGTGCCCTGGCTAGATACAGGAATCGAGTCTGGAAATGTGGTCAACAGATATGCCCTGGCTGGATGCAGGAATCGAATCTGGAATTGTGATAGTTGCTAGATATGCCCTGGTTGGATACAGGAATCGAATCTTCAAACTCTTCAGACGTGCCCTGGCTAGATACAGGAATCGAGTCTGGAAACTAATCACTCACAGATATGCCCTAGCTAGATACAGGTATCGAATCTAGAATTGTGACAGTTGAAGGTAGTTGTCTTTGGGGTTGTCTTTTTCCCTGAAAAGGCAAAACATCAGTTGTATGCAATGTCATGATGTATGAAATGCATGATGTCATGATGTTCAACATGAGATAGTGTTGTATGCACTTTATCATGTATGTAAGCAAGATGTATGAAATGTGAAATGTTCATGAATGTATTTTCATCTAGGAAAATAAATCCTTGACGACCGGCCGGAGAATTAAATCCTGGGCTGATGTTGAAGAGTAAAGCTCTTTGCTTCTGCTGGGGATGATGATGATAAACTCCGCTGGGGATTGCGTTGATAAGTTATGTTGGGGAACTTTTGATGAACTCCGCTGGGGATTGAAAGAACCTTGCCGAGGGCGATCTTCCGTGGCATTTAGCTGAGGATAACCCAGTTATAAGCCCTTGTGAGGAATAACTTTGAATAAAACTCGGGAGAGACGTCCGTACTCTGCAGGGGATAAGCTTCCAGAATCTACTGGGGATAAGCTTCAAGACCTGCTGGGGATACGGATTCCGATTTTCCTGGGGAAGCTTTCGGACTTGCACTGGGGTGTCTATATTCCGCCGGGGAGCAATCTTAGATCAAGACTACCGGGGATGCTTGTTGAAAATGCCTATACTCCACTGGGGCATGTTGATATCTTGTCTTACTCTGTGGGGAGTTAAGATAACTTGGTCACATCCTTTAGTTAAATCTACCTTGGTACCCTGGTGGACAGAGCAACTAGACTGCATCATACAACTTTACATTGCCCCTATTTCGGATGTCACCTGTAATTAGTATTTTGTTTCATATGCAAACATTTATGAATCAGCAATTTAATGTCAAATGCATATATCAAAAATGAACATTGGACGTTCTTCGCAAGACAAAACAGAAAAAGGAAAAACAATGGGCAATTTGTTCGGAAAAGTGAACTTGTATTGATTTTGAAATTTGCCTGTGAATAGGCGTTTTTGTACAAGAGGCTGACATCCTAGTAAGAGAATGCCGCCGAATAACATAGAGTTTATACAATTTTGAAAAAGGAAACAAAACAGCTATGTGCACAATATTCCCACTGGGTTCCAACTCTGCTATCGCCTTTATGTCTTCAAGCGTCTCATCACTTTGCTGCTTAGTTGAAGATGAAGCTGATTGGTCGATGCCGAAGTCTGAGCCAGATAGTTGATGCCGAATTCTGGATACAAGGTGATCCAATGAGACATAGTGTTACGCTTTATCCCTAACTTTTTCCTGGACCGCCCTTTCGGGTTTTCAGTCCACCGGGATACCCATTTTTGCCCAAGCCGCCTTTTCAGGTTTTCGACTTGCCGGGTGTACAGATTTGTTTTCATTTCATCCCTTATTTTTGCCCGAACCCTTTTGGTTCGCCGGGAAGCCCTTATTTTTGCCTAGGTATGTCAACCTAGCGGGTCTTTTATTCATGCGTAGTATCTTTTTACTATGTCTGCATTGGCGGGGTGAGGAAGGTCGTCACCATCCATGGTGGTCAGAATCATGGCTCCTCCTGAGAACACATGTTTAACCACAAATGACCCTTCGTACGTAGGGGTCCATTTTCCCCGAGGATCACTTTGAGGAAGGATGATGCGTTTGATTACCAGGTCCCCAACTTGATACTCTTGTGGTCTGACTTTCTTGTTGAATGCCCTGATCATCCGTTTTTGGTACGTCTGACCATGACAGATAGCGGTGAGTCTATTTTCGTCAATCAGGTTTAATTGATCAAGTCGAGTCTGGATCCAGTCATCTTCGTTCAAGTCTGCATCCTTCATTATCCGGAGAGAGGGTATCTGGACTTCAATCGGGCAAGACTGCCTCCATGCCATAGACCAAGGAAAAAGGAGTTGCCCCGGTTGACGTCCTTGCTGAGGTACGGTACCCGTGAAGAGCAAACGGTAACATTTCGTGCCAATCTTTATAGGTCACTGTCATCTTCTGCACAATTTTCTTGATGTTCTTATTGGCTGCTTCTACAACCCCATTCATCTTCGGTCGGTAAGGAGAAGAGTTGTGGTGCTGTATCTTGAATTGTTCGCAGAGCTCAGTGACCATCTTGTTGTTAAGATTGGTACCATTGTCCGTAATGATTCTTTCCGGGACGCCATACCGACAGATCACCGGATGAAACGTGCCACGACGCTCTTGGTTACCGTGGCGTAGGAAGTTGCCTCAACCCACTTCGTGAAGTAATCAATTGCTGCCAAGATGAAGCGATGCCCATTGGATGTCGTCGGTCGGATCTCGCCGATCATGTCAATGCCCCACATTGCAAAAGGCCAAGGTGCCGTCAGGACGTTCAGAGGAACCGGAGGGATGTGCACCTTATCAGCATAGATCTGGAATATGTTCCGAATGTACCTTCATGCAGTTCTATCATGATCTTCTCTGCTTCAGCCTTATCCACACAACGCAGTAGAGTTGAATCATGATTCCGTTTGTAGAGAATGCCGTTGCTGAGGAAGAATTTTGCCGCAAACCTTCTCATGAACTTCTTGTCATTGACAGATGCACCTTCAGTGTATTCCTGAGCTTCCAAGTATCTATTCACCTCATGATACCAGGGTTTTTCAGTCACTTTTTCGGCCTCAAGATCGCAGCAGTATGCCGGTTCGTCCAATTTCCAGATAATGATCCGGGGAGCCTCATTGTCCCATTTGACTTTGAACATTGAAGACATCGTAGCTAGTGCGTCCTCTAGTTGATTCTCCTCTCTTGGGAAGTGTTCGAAAGTTATTTCTTCAAAGTGGGGAAGCAAAGTCAACACATACTCCTTGTAAGGAATAAGATTTTGGTGTTTCGTATCCCACTCGCCTTTGATCTGATTGATCACGAGGGAGGAATCTCTGAAGACACTCAGAAACTTGATCCTTAAATCGATTGCAGCTTGAAGACCCATGATACATGCCTCATATTCTGCCATGTTGTTGGTGCAGTTGAAACACAATCGGGCGGTGAGTGGAGTATGAGTTCCTTTGGGAGATATGATTACAGCGCCGACGCCATTACCCAAAGCGTTGGAGGCTCCGTCAAAATGCATAGACCATCGGGATCCTTCCTCAGGTCCTTCATCCGGTCCAGGCACTTCACAATCAGTTACCACCATGATGTCTTCGTCCGGAAATTCAAAGTTCAATGATTGGTAATCGTTCACAGGTTGGTGTGCCAAATGATCCGCCAGTACACTTCCTTTGATTGCTTTCTGAGTGGTATACTGGATATCATATTCTGTCAAGATCATTTGCCATCTTGCTATTCTTCCAGACAGAGCAGGCTTTTCGAATATGTACTTGATGGGATCCATCTTTGAAATCAACAAAGTAGTGTGAGTCAGCATATACTGTCTCAGCCGGCGAGCAGCCCATACCAGAGCGCAGCAAGTTTTCTCGAGCAGTGAGTACCGAGACTCACAGTCGGTAAACTTTTTGCTCAGGTAATAAATAGCATGCTCTTTTCGGCCAGACTCGTCATGCTGCCCCAGCACACACCCCATTGAATTGTCAAGTACTGTCAAGTATAGTATCAGAGGTCTCCCTTCTACTGGTGGCATAAGAATGGGTGGCTCTTGGAGATATTCCTTTATCTTTTCGAAAGCGGCCTGACATTCATCGTTCCAACGTACTACTTGATCTTTCTTCAGTAATTTGAAGATTGGATCACAGGTAGCAGTTAGATGTGAGATGAATCGGGCAATATAATTCAGTCGTCCCAGAAAGCCTCTGACTTCCTTCTATGTCTTGGGAGTCGGCATCTCTTGTATGGCTTTTACCTTGGCAGGGTCCACCTGAATACCTTTATCGCTTACAATGAAACCTAGCAATTTTCCGGACCTCACCCCAAAGGTGCATTTGTTGGGATTCAACCTCAGCTTGTATAACTTCAATCGGTCAAACAGCTTCCGCAGATGATCAAGGTGCTCCTCCTCAGTTTGGGACCTTGCAATCATGTCATCAACATATACCTCAATCTCATGATGGATCATATCATGAAATAAAGCAACCATGGCACGTTGGTAGGTTGCCCCAGCATTTTTCAACCCGAATGGCATGACCTTGTAGCAGAAGGTGCCCCACTGAGTCACAAAGGTAGTCTTTTCCCTATCTTCCGGAGCCATCTTGATCTGATTATACCCTGAAAAACCATCCATGAAGGAGAACACCTTGTGTTGAGCAGTATTGTCAACAAGAACGTCGATGTAAGGCAGAGGGAAATCATCTTTGGGACTGGCCCTGTTCAAATCCCTATAGTCAACACACATTCTGACTTTACCGTCCTTCTTCGGCACTGGCACCACGTTGGCAACCCACTGAGGGTAAGAAGTTACTGCTAGAAACCCGGCATCGAATTGCTTCATAACCTCAGCCTTGATCTTTTCGGACATCTCTGGGCGCATACGGCGGACCTTTTGCTTTACCGGAGGGCAGTCTTCTTTGGTAGGCAGGTGATGAACTACAATGTCGGCATCCAAACCAGGCATGTCTTCGTAGGACCAAGCAAAGATTTCCATGTAATCATGCAGCATCTGGATCAATCGTTGCTTCACGCTAAGCCCTAGATTGGCACCAATCTTGACTTCTTTCCTATCTGTCTCAGTACCCAGGTTAACTGTTTCCACCGGCTCTTCATGTGGTTGAATAGCCTTCTCTTCCTGGAGCAGCAGTCTTGCGAGTTCACCAGGCACTTCGCAATCATCTTCACCTTCGTCTTCTGCCAAGTTGATCGGATTCTCGAAGTCATAACTGGTGGTAGCAGAGCTGTTACCAGTGAGATCCAGAGTGGATTGAAACCTGTATAAGTGAGTGTGTGTAAATATAGTTGTTTTGCAATATATAACACAGAAAGAAAAAGAGCACAAGATTTGAAATGCAACAAACGTCCAATGTTTTGATTAATGATATATGGAAATGTCATACAAAAAGCCCTCACAAATGGAGCTACGATGCCTCGGGTAGGACACCAAGCCAATAAAGTTTCAACATATTGTTTGTTACAAATTGAAAATCAAAAGAGTTAATTACTGCGTGATAAATGTGATAGGTGTAAAATCCTTTGCCGTCCAGTTGCTTGGTCCGTTGCTGGTGATTGGATAGATCCAACTGTCAAATTCCGCTTCCTCTACGTCCTCCTCGATAGCATTCACCCTTGAGTTGGTGATAAACACCAGAGCCTTTCTGATCCTCTCTTTGCGCACAACCTTCTGAGCCTCTGCAGTAAAGCCCAGCCCAAACTTGTCGGTCTTTTGAGTGAAGTCAGGAAGCTGACCCCAGTTTGCACATTTTCCTTTCTCGATCACAGCCCGGGCATCCTTCAGGGATGCCATCTTCAACGGAAAGTCTTCTTTAACCACTGTTTCAGCCGATGCCAACGTTGGAGGTACTTCCTCAAAATGCTGAAAGGGGGTTTCAATAAACTCCCCGTCCATCTTGATATACCGGAATGCATTCAAGTGACTAACCATGTATTCCTCCTCACCCTGCACAGTAACAATTTTCCCTTTGACAGGGTATTTGAGCTTTTGGTGTAGAGTGGATGTTACTGCCCCAGCCTTGTGAATCCAGGGTCGGCCCAACAAGCAGGAATAAGATGGACGAATATCCATTACATAGAACGTTGAGTCGAAGACTTGGGAACCCACACGAATAGGAATGTCTACCTCACCGTGCACCATCCTCTTAGAACCGTCGAAGGCTCTAACAATGATGTTACTATGTTTCAATTCCAGGCCCTCACAATCCAAGCGATCCAATGCCTTCTTGGGCAAAACATTCAGGAAAGAACCGGTATCCACCAACACGTGTGCGAGAGTAGTTCCCCTGCACTCTATAGAGACGTGCAGGGCATCATTGTGATTTTTCCCTTTGGCGGTGAGGTCAGCATCCGAGAACCCCAAACCATTGTCAACTGTCAAATTAGCCACACAGTCAGTGAATTGATCTGCAGAGGTCTCTTGCGGCACATGGGCCGTTTTTAGAAATGAAATCAGGGCCTTTGCATGGGCCTCTGAGCATAACAGCAATGATAGCATAGAGATTTTGGAGGGGGTATGCCCCAACTGTTCAACAACATTGAAGTCACTCTTTTTAATGATTTTAAGGATTTCCTCCATCTCTTGTTGGGAGGCTTCAACAGCAGTCTTTTTTGGTGCCTCCGTCCTGGCAGGCAAATCGGTAGCAACTTCTTTGCCCCGAGCATCAGAGGACTCGGCGGCAGTAGTAGACACAGGAACTTGATTTGGAACATGCACACTTGCGAGTGTGATGATAAGAGGCTTTCAGATAACTGGAGGTGCAATGTCAGGCGAGAAGAGCCTGCCACTGCGAGTAATCTTGGCGGGACCAGTGATGTTACTGATACTGGTACCGGTGTTGAACTCCTGCTTCACTCCAAGCACATACATGTCGGCCCCATAATGCCATGGGACAGCTTTATCAGACTCATAGGGGAGAGGCCCCGGAACAGTAATAGTAATGGGTGCAACAGACATAATTTGGACTGACTTCCTCGGGGAAGCTTTGGTAGGATTGTAAATTGTGACAACAGATACTTCTTCAGCGGAAACAAATGGAACAGCAGTTTTCTTGAACAGAATTTCTTTGCTATCCATCAGGCTTTGGATGCCTAATTTCAGCAGCGGACAACCGGTAGGGATAACAGCACACAGGAGGCAACCCTTTCCACAACCCGGAAATAAACCGGCTAGTAGTAAGTTCCTCTTAACAGTCAAAAGAGGGGTAGCAACATCATTCACCGAAACAGCATACAAATCTTCCTCGATGGCATTTACTCTATGCTGGGGCATAGGAGCAGTTACAACATTTGGCCTTTCAAGCGCCTCAAACTGAATTTCCTTCGCATCGATAAGGTCTTGCACTTTATTTCTCAAGGCCCAGCAATCATCAGTAGTATGCCCGAGGCTATCGGAATGATAAGCACAACGGGCATTTGGGTTATACTTAGGAGATGCAGTATTCGCAACCTTCGGAGCCTCTTTGATGGTCACCAAGTTGGTTGATAACAGTTGTGGTAAAATTTGTGACAAGGTCATACTCAGCCGAGTATACTGCCTCTTGGGCCTTTCACCTCTTTGTTGATTGTACTGCTGAGGAGCAGCAACAGGTTTTGAAATGACCAAGGCATTGACGGCTTGGCGACTTTCTGGCTTGACTTGTCTTCTAGGACCATAGACGGCACTTGCTTCTTTCTTGAAAGGTCTCTTCTCAGTACTTGTGGAGGCAGCTTTTTGTATCTTTCCTGACCTGGTGCCAACTTCTATCCTTTCACCCGTCAGAATCAAATCCGTAAACCCAGCGGAGGAGTTACCAACCAAATGATTGAAAAATGGACCAGACAAGGTCCCTAGAAACATATCAACCAGCTCACGATCAGTCAATAGAGGCTGCACCCTGCCAGCCAAATCTCTCCATTTTTGTGCATATTCTTTGAACCCTTCGCCCGTTCCTAGAGACATACCCTGAAGTTGGGTACGCGTAGGAGCGAGATCAGAATTGTATTGATATTGTCTATAAAATGCGGTTGCCAAATCTTCCCAATGTCGGATACTAGTTCCATCTAGTTGGTAGAACCACTCAAGCTGTGACCCCGAAAGGCTATCTTGGAAGAAGTGAATCCAAAGGTTCTTATCTGCCGTGTAAGGTTGGATCTTCCTTACGTACGACCTTAGATGCAGCTTTGGACAGGAAGCCCCGTCGTATTTGGCAAAGGCAGGCGCCTTAAACTTGTGTGGGATTACTACCCCAGAAGATAACCCCAAATCTCCGAAATCCAGCCCCGGCACATTCTGAATCTCCATGGCGCTCAAGCGGTCCTCTAATTGCTTGTATCTGTCAACAGCGGGAGGGTATTGTTCATCATTGTAGTCCGTCTCATTGTCAGAGACTGCAGGACTAGGAGCTCCTCCCCCTTGGGGACTGTCTTTCTCTGCAGAGGAAGTAGTTGGATCAGCCTCATTATGGAGTGTGTTCCCAAACCTGCATCCGGTGTTGAATAACGCAGTCCTCTTTTTCTTCTTCTTCTTCAGGAGTAGAGCCTTCAACTCTTGCTGACCTTGGGCCAGGCTCAGGACCATTTCTTGAAACTGGGCACTTTAAGCCTGAAGGGCCTTGATTGCTTGCTCACTGGATGAATCTGGATTCATGATGACTGTTAAAATAAACAGCGAAGAAGATTAAGCAACCTGTGGAAAAAGGGTACCTGCTATGCATATGGTGCAATGAGATGCGTATGTTTTATGTTTTCAAAGACAAACAAGATTCAACTTTGTAGACAAAAGGGAAACACACTTCATTAGATTCAAATTTTAAATTGTTCAACAACTTGCCCTTAGGCATTACAGGAATGAAAAATACTGAAAAGGAAATAAAAGTTGTAAAAGGAAATATCCAAAGCCCATCAGTGCTCCCATGGCCTCCTCTTCTCAGTGTGGATGTAGTTATTTAGGACCCGCTCCTCCTCCAATTGCTTAGTCAGCCTCTGGATCTTCCGTTCCTGTTCGTTGAACTTTTCCCGATAAAAATCTCGTTCTTCTTTTAGCTGCGCCCAAGATCTCTTCAGTGTGTCAATATCAGTGGGTATCTGAGGAGGGAGGACAGTTGGAGGAACCCCATCTTCATCAGGAGATTCAAGAATGATAGGTCTGACAGCTTCGTACGGCATACCTAACTTCTGAGCACGGATGCGGACCCATCTGCAATAGGGTTCCGTTGGTAGAGAAGTCTTTGGTCCCAACTCATGTGGGTCAGCTTTGTGAATTCTGTCCCAAGCCTTAATGAATCCATGGCGTAGTTTGTCACTGTCTACCTGAAATTCAAAATGGAAGTGAGGAACCAACATCTCATGAGGCCCCACTCTTCTGGCTCTTCCAAACTGGCGGAGAGCTAAGCATGGATTATAAGAGATTCCTCCTTGGATACCAATTAACGGGACATTAGGGTATTCTCCGCAACGATCAATAACAGCTACCTCATCCAAACCTATAAGAGTCCAAGTGATGTCATTATCAGTGAGAGACATTAACCTATGAGCCCAACCCTTTCCTTCTTCATTCTTCAGCACGAACTTAGGAAGGTGCGAAATAAACCACCTCACTAGCAAAGGAGCACAAAACCACGAAGTTCCCCGTTTTCGGGCAGTACGAGCATAGAGTTGTTGCAGGATATCACCCAAAAGAGTGGGTACAGGATTCCGAGACATAAAGATCCTTATGGCATAGATACTAATAAAGGTGTCAGGATTGGGAAACAATACCAGACCATAGATTAAAAGAGCCAGAATGTCTTCGTACGCCTTGAAGTCTAAGTCATTCCAGAAATCATTAGCTTTGCCAACGAGAAATTTGACCAAAAAGCCCTTAACTCCACTTCTAGTTTCCCAGTTAGCCAATACCTCTTCTTTGGTCAAGGGGAGGACTGCAGCAACTTCTTCAGGCCTAGGAGTCTTTTCCCAACCAGTGAATGGAGTTTGCTCCAAAACAGGGATCCCAAGCAGATAGGATAATTCTTCCAGGGTAGGGACCAGCTGGAAGTCTTGAAAAGTGAAGCAATGATACAGGGGATCATAAAACTGGGTCAGGACACTTATCAGTTGTTGGTCCCACTTTGCAGTGATCAAGCCAAGGAGAGAACCATGCATGTTTATGAAGGAAGTAGTGTTTGGAATCCTACCAACCAAATCTTTGAGCAGAGCTGGTGGTTGAACAAAGTTGAGCCGGATAGTATTCCTACGCACGGGCATCATGATGTCCTACAAAACAGAGCAAAGATGAAACTTTTTTGTCTTTGAAATGGGTTAGTCCTTATACAGGATGCATGCAATGGTATGATGGCATGATGCTATGATGAAGCACACCACAAGTATTCACACATGAAAGCATGATAAGGCACACAAGTCACACAAGACAACCCTTAGGTTTCAGGCCAGCATGAAGTTTAGGTATTACCCTCTTTTGGTTTCGTTGGTTAAAACCTGTCCTATCAAAAGTAACCGGGTTCTAGAGGATTCTCAAATCATTGACTACCCTCAATCGGTCATAACTCCAGCATCGCAATCTTTTCTTGCGGCCAGAACCATCGCGAGAGTTTAGCCTCAATGAGTGTAGCATACTGCTACTGTTCTATGGCCAAGTTTGGTCAATTTAGGGTTCTAAGGTTGGTTGGTGTTTAATGACTCCTTAGAAGACCCATATTCTCCTTGTTGCAACACAAGGGATATAGGTACAGACCAAGGTGCCACACCAACGTAGCCACTGCTTCACCCATGTCTGTCTACGCCGGACAGGTCCCTCACAGATTATGCTACCTAAAAAGGGTATTCCCCAGATCCGGGTTAGGATCTATGAATCTCCGATGCAAAGCCCACAAATATAAAAGCAAACAAGGCAAACAATTGAAAACAAAGGTGATCTAAGCCCTAAGGTTACTCCACTTTTAATTTAATTCCCCAGCAGAGTCGCCAGTTCTGTGGTGCGGTGGGAGAACTGAATTTGATTTTGCGTTTGTTTTCGCAAATGTTTCGGTTGAGCAAGAGTCACCACTGACTTTTTATTTTATCCTAAGGAAAGGTTTAAAAAGCACAGCAAAAACCTTTGAGATGTTTTCTTGGGTTCGGGGAGTAGATTATAGGAAGGGAAGGTATTAGCACCCTTTCTATCCATGGTTATCCATGGGCTCTTAGTTACTTGCTTAGATCAACTTGCCTTATTTTTCAATTGTTTGAAATGGTGCTTTGTGTGTGTGGGTTTGAAAGATGTTTTGAAAAGAATTTGAAAAGAAGCCAATGTGGTGGAAACCTTTGTAATGATCCATGTTGGGATGTATACAAAGGTGTATGTCTTTTGAAAAGGTTTTCATTTGTTTTTGAAAGTTGTTTTTTGAAAGTGTAGTGATGTGTGGTTTAAAAATAGGCAAGTGTTTTGCAAGTTTGATTCAAGTAACTAAGAAGTTGCCTACTCCTAAATTTCTCAAAGATCTTTGTTATGTTTTAAACCCTTTTAACAATTTTGTTCCACCATTGTATTTGGTGGACAATCTTGTGTTAGGATGTGAAAGGGACGGGCGCGGGTCATCGTTTAGACCATAATTGCAATTGTGCCAAGTATCTTTGGGCAATTTTTCCTTTAAGGGACTTGATCATTTTAGGCAACTTTCGAAAGCGTCATCGAGGGACTATGATCATTTGAATTGTGTTTGTTTTGCCCAAAGAGACCTAACATGCAATATGGCCCATTTATTGAAGGCAACAAGTGGAATACCCTAGGGGTGCAAGTGTGATTAGTGTTGTCCATTTTCATGCTTGTTTATCTTGAAATTAGGTCAAACTATTTTTGTTGTTTTTGATTCGCATACAAACCCTAATTCTAACATGGTATATTTAGAAAGCAATAAAGTGCGAAAAATAAAGTTACTAAGCTATTACAACACAATATATGGGAAGGGGGGTACAAATGTTCAAATGGGGGTTTTTGACAAGGAATTTAAACCTAGACTATTACATAAAAATTGAATTATTTACAAGATATTTAATTGCACAAATTAAATAAGATAAATAAAATAAATATGCAAGATGTAAAAAATGTTTTTATATGTAGGAAAAAAAAGTGTTTTTATATGTAGGAAAAAAAGTGTTTTTATGTATAAAGGAAACAAAAATAAAATTATTAATTTTTGGAGTTTTTATGTATTTTAGGGCAAAAACCCTAATTTCATTAAGTAAAAGTATTAATTATTAATATGTACAATTTTTATTTTATTATGTACAAAAATAAAATAAAAATGAAGTATATTGGTCAAAAGGTATTTTTTAATGTTAAATATTAATAAAAAAATAAAATGTATATATTTTGCATTTTTAACCTAAATATATTAATATATCTATGTATTTGTATTATTTATTAAATATATTGCATATATACAAAATAATAATATTTAATATTTATAAAAAAAAGTATATTTTAAATGAAATATTTTGAGAAGATAAAATGAAATAAAAAATCAGAAATAAAATATGTTTGCATATTTTTTAGTATTTTTAAATAAAAGCATGTTTATATATTTATTTATGTACAAATATTGATCTAAACAAATAAATACCTAATAAATATGAAAATGGTGTAAAAAATATTTTTTATATTTTTAATATTATAAGAAAAAATAAATAAGTCAGAATAAAAAAAGAAAAGTCAAAAAATCATGAAAATAAGCAAAATGGGCCTAGGGGGTGTCAAAGTGAAAATGGTGTGTAAACAGAAATGACAAACAAAGCCCAGCCCAGAAGGTTGTTGTCTTCAACCTTCAGACAAACATATTCAAAAACACGCGCCTTTCTTCTCAAATCCCTAACTCCTGATTCTTTGATCTTTTGCCAAATCTTCCAACATGAAATCTGTAGAGCTTGAAGCCACGATTCTAGACATATAAAGAAGTCAATCTAACTCTCAGAAATGAGAGAGAATTTCTTCTCCCCCAATTTCTGACCTAAATTTTATCCAATGTTCAGACTTAAAATTCTCTAAGCATACATAATATAAATGAAATCTAATTACATGGGCATGTTCAGGGCTATGAATGTGACATGTTTTCTTCACAAACCTAAAGCTAACAATGCCTGGATAGAGAGATTCGAGTTCATGAACTTACCTGTTCAGTTGAAGTTGTATCTGGTGATTGAGGTGTCTTCAATGCAATGTGATGATTGGTACAGCTTCCTTGATGTCCAGGGATGCTATTCCAAGCTTTACTTTGTCTTGAAACCTTTTGAATCGTGCTATGGAACTTCAGCTGCAAAACAAGAAAATGAAAATGGTGATGTTGTCTGGGAGTGTTATAGGTCGTGTTTGAAGTTTGGAATAGCTTCAAAGGATATTATGGGATGTGTTTGATGTGTATTTAGCAAGAATGCATGGAAGGTTTGAGCTATGGAACTCAAACTGCAGCAGATGCTCTATTTGGGCAGTTTGAGGGTGATTCTGGGAATAGGGAGGTATTGGGGATGCTAGGCTCGTGTTTTAGCTTAGGATGGACCTTTAGAAAGTGTTTGACAAGTTTTCTTAAGGCTTTTTAGGTCAAAATATCTTTGTTCAAACACAAACCCTAATTTGGGTCAACAGTGCAAGGAGAAGTCTTGAGTAGAGGAAACCCTAATTGGATCTTGAGCTCCAAGGGTTTTGTGATGAGAAAATGTTGAGGAAATGGGAGGGCAAATTTTGGGGTACAACATTAACCAATTAAAATCTCTATTTGGTTCTTGAGCTTAGCCAAGTAAAATCTATGTTTGGTTCGTAAGCTCGGCATGTTAAAAACTCTTGTTTGGTTATTGAGTTTAGTTCTGAAAAACTCTATTTGGTTCCTAAGCTTAGCCTGATGTAAAAGCTCTGCTCAGTTTAAGATTAGCCCGATGTAAAATCTCTCGTTTGGTTTGGGGATTAACTAGTATAAAATCTCATATTTGGTTATAAGAAAGTTTGTAGGCTTAACATGTGAAAATCTTACATTTCATATAGTGAAAACTCTTAAGAAGAAATTATTGGGACAAGATTAGGCCAAGAGGTTGAGTAGAACCTATATAAATCACTAGTGCATTTGGCCCATCCCTTATCTTTTTAAACTTCCTCTCTTTATTTATTTATGCTATATTTTCATCTCTTCATCTCTCTGATCTACCTTCTTTTACTTATTTTGCTGCTTTATCTTTGTTTGATTTATAAAAATCAACTTAAAATTTTTTATAAATCAATATTTTTATAATTGGAGATTATTTTTAACTCACACAATTCATCCCCCCTCTTGTGTTTGGAGTCACTTGTCCAACACAATCATCATTGATAACTTATTGTTGGTTAAAAGGCTTAAACACAATCTCGTGAGCATTTCCAATTGTGAAACAAAGGATTATTTATAAATTTTGACACCCTGGGTTGTATGATTTAGCATAAGGCCGATAAGAAATTGATGTTTAGGGGTTCTCTAGTTGAAAACATTTACATGGTTAACGATAATGTATCAAAGACAGGTACTACATGTTAGTTACCCAGAGTCAAGACTCTTGCTTGTGGAATAGGAATTTGGACCATGTCCACTTTGATTTGATTAATAAGATGGTTTCCAAGGAATTAGTGATTGTGCTACCTAAAGTCAAGTTTTTTCGAAAGAAAAGTTATGTGATGCTTGGCAAATGGAAAAGAAAACAACAATATCCTTTAAACCGAAAAAAAAACTTTGTTTCAACAAATAAACCTCTTAAGTTTCTCAATCTTGATTTCTTTGGCCCCTCAAATACTATAAGTCTAGGATGCAATTACTATGACTTTATTATCATAGATAATTAAACTAGATTTAATTGGATATTATTATTAGACCATAAGGAGGAAAAGTTTAATGTTGTAGTTAGATTGGCTAAACTTGTCCAAAACCAGTTTTCTATGAAAATAATTTCTTTAAAAAGTAATCATGGTGGTAAATTTGTTAACCATTATTTTGAAAACTTTTGCGACAAAAATGGTACAACCCAAAATGTCTCATGTCCATGCATTCCATAACAAAATGGTATTTTAGATCTTAAAATTGTGTTTTAGAAGAATTAGCATGGATTATAATAACTAAGATGGGTCTACTTAAGTACTTTTGGGCAGATGTGGATAACATTACATACCCTATCTTAAACAAGATGGCCATTAAACTTATCCTAGAGAAGACCCCATATGAGTTACTTAAAGGTAGAAAGTCAAATATCACTTATTTTTTCATTTTCGGATGCAAATGCTTTATTTTAAATAATGGTAAATACAAGCCAAGTAAGCTCAACGCCAAAACTAATTAGGGGATATTTCTAGGGTATTTCTCATCTAGTAAAACCTATAAAGTATTTATCAATAGAAGATATATTGTTGAATATTTTGTTCATGTAATTAGGGAAAAGGTATTTCTTTTGGTTTTGATGTTTCAAGTGTGTTGACGGGAGATTTAGTCAAGGATGATGATCCAAAAGTGAATGCTCCTAAAAAGGGTCATTAAAGAAGGTAAAAAGGAAAGAAAACAAGAGGATGATAAATAAGAAACCTCCACAAAAGCCTCAAAATTGGATTGTTGAGAAAGACCATCCATTGTACAATATTCTAGGAGACATTAAAAAGGTGTAAGTATGTGTTCCTAGGTTAATAATTTTGGTGATTATTCCGGATTCATCTCAAAGATTGAACCAAAAGGCATCATTGTTGCTTTGACTAATTATGGTTGGCTCCTTACTATGCAATAAGAACACCATAAATTTAAAAGAAATGACATAAGAGATATTGTCTCACATACTCAAAATGAAATAGTCATAGGCACCAGATGGGTTTTTCTGAACAAACTTGAAGAAAATCACATGATTACAAGAAATAAAACAAGGTTGGTGGATAAAGGATGTAATAAAGCTTAATGGATCAACTATGAGGAGACATATGCTCTCGTAGCTCGTATCGAAGAGATTTGTCTTCTTTTGGAATTCACATGCTTTCTAAATTTTAAGTTGTATCAAATGGACATTAATTATTTTTATAAACAAATAAGCCTATGTATGTCAACCTTTTAGGTTTGAGGACCATGAAAATCTTAACTATGTTTTTAAACTCAAAAAGGCTTTTTATGGTCTCAAGCAAGCTCCTAGAGCCTTGTATGAGCGCGTTAGTGGTTTTTTTACTTAAGAAAGGATTTAATTGTTATACTATGGACATTACTTTGTTAATAAAACATAAAGGATCCCATATCCTTCTAGTTCATATATATATATATATATATATATATATATATATATATATATATATATATATATATATATATATATATATATATATATATATATATATATATGTGTGTGTGTGTGTGTGTGTGTGTGTGTGTGTGTGTGTGTGTGTGTGTGTGTATGTGTGTGTGTGTGTGTGTGTGTGTGTGTGTGTGTGTGTGTGTGTGTGTGTGTGTGTGTGTGTGTGTGTGTGTGTGTGTGTGTGTGTGTGTGTGTGTGTGTGTGTGTGTGTGTGTGTGTGTGTGTGTGTGTGTGTGTGTGTGTGTGTGTGTGTGTGTGTGTGTGTGTGTGTGTGTGTGTGTGAATGTTATCATATTTGGTTCTACCAATGAAGATTTGTGTATAGAGTTTGGAGTGTCATGCTAGGAGAAATTGAGAGGTTCCTCATGGGAGAGCTCAACTAATTCTTGGTATTACAAATCAAACAAATGGAAAGTGGCACTTTCATCATCCAGAAAAAGTATTGCTTAAAGTTACTCAAAAAGTATGACATTAATAATTCCAAAACAATATCTACACCGATGTCTTCCAACTTTTTAATTGATAAAGATAAATTGAGATTAGAGATAGAGATCACCAAGTATAGAGGTATAATAGGATCTCTACTTTACTTAACAACAAGTAGATTATATACCATGCTTATTGTATGCATGTGCACTATATTTTATGTGTCACCTGAGGGATCCTAGTTTAAGATCGTTTAAATAATTTTAAGGTATCTTAAGAGAACCTCTCATCATAATCTTTGGTTTTTCCAAAGGTATTGAATGTAGCATAGTAGGCTTCCATGGTTCTGATTTCATGGCTGAATATGTATTCGTCGGTAGATGTTGTGCATAATTCTTATGGCTAAAGCAACAACTACTAGACTATGATTTAGAACTTGGTTAGACCACTAGTTAGATTAGCCTTACTAAGAATCCAATTTTGCATTGACACACTGGTAACATTAGAGTTTAGCATAACTCATCCCTACAAAATTGGATTATAATATGATGGGTGTCACTCTATATAAACCATTTATAGGCTGTCTTTAACCAATGTGAGACTTAGGTTTTTCCCAACACACCCCCTCACACCTAACATTATTGGGCTTGGTGCATGGTATAAACTGTGGGTGACCCAAATTGTTGACATGTGGGATTTAGTTTTTCCTATACACCCCCTTGCATCCAACACGATTGGGTTTGGTGCATATATAAATGGTGGGTGGCGTGAATTGATAGGCTTTGATATCATGATAAAATTGGAGTTTGGCCTAACTCATCCCTACAAAACCGGCTTGTAAGGTGAGGATGTCACTCTATATAAACATTTTATGGGATTTATCTTTAACCAATATGGGATTGGATTTCCCCAATACACACTAAGCATATTGAGATTAGACACCATTTTCTTAGGGTTTGTATGGAAAAAGTGATGTAACTTTTGAATATGTGGAATTTAAAAATCATTTTGCTGATATTTTTACAAAAATATTGTTTGTAGAGCCTTTTTACAAAATCTATATAGAATTGGGGATCCTTGATCTATCTTTCTTTAAAAAAGAGTTGATTATATTTGTTATTTCTTTTTGATATATATTTTATTATAGACTAACAGTTTCTTGTGTAATAAGTTATTTTGAATATCAACTCTACTGGCATGACCTCTCCAGACTTTATCTTTTAGTCTTTTAAATTCCTTATCTAATCTAGTTATGCATGTTGATAATATTTGTGATGCTACTTATTTTCCTATCATGTAACTGTTATATGACTCAGTGTGTTGCATTTAAAACATTGTTACGTGCATTTTTTGTTTATGTGCATGAAAGCAAATTTGTTTATGTTATATGCATTTATTTATGTGTATTATCCCATCTTATTGTGTCTTGATAATCATATTTGCGATGCTAATTTCATTATTTTGTTTTGCTGCTATTGTATTTTTAGCATTTTGATATTGTGAGTATTCATGTAGTGTCACCCATTTATTGCATTTGAAATGTCTAGCAGATCATTTTGCTATTGATTCTTTCTTATAAAAATTGTGTATCTTATGTGATTATTTTTAGCTTATTATCTTCTAGATAAGGTTTTGTGCTAATTATTTGTAGGTTATACTTTATACTTACAAATCTCTTTTTGATCTTGTCAAAGAGGGAGAAGTTGTATTTAGTAAATATTTGTTTTATGCACTTTATGCAACCATGGTATCATGTGCACTGTTTCAGAGGTAGCACGAAGGAAAACATTGATCATGTTTTTCTTATGCTCATGCCTACTAAATTACAAGTGCAAATTGTCAAGCATTAAAAAAGGGAAAACTGAAATGGGTCATAGTGTTTTGTTGCTTGTCTTATGTTTACTTGGTTATCTTGATCATTTTAGTAATTGAGTCTCCTCATTGTCAGGTCTCTACACATCTCTTAGATTTGAGTGTTTTCATTAAACTATATTTTCGCATGCATAAAATAGACCTTTGAACTAAGTTCATTGAAAAATTATGCAAGTCAATGTAAACTTGATTCAAGAAACTCCATATGCATGGTTCAAATCAGACAAATTATATATTCAAGCATGAACTCTTTTTTCCCAAAATTTCAAATTTGGAATCATTATTCAAATCAATGAATTAGGTGACTCGAATCATGAATAAATTGAGTATTCAGAAATTTCCACTGTAAGTGTGATTCAAATCACGAGATCTTCAGATTCGATTCAAAGAAGAGCTTGATTTAAATCACATAACAAACTGATTTGAATCATGGATGAACTACTCATTTTTGGAATTCATTTTGGATGACATGATTCAAATCATAAACTTTCTTGACTTGAATCAATACTTGAATCAAGGGTACAAAATATGAATTTTATTTTCTTGACTCCAGTCATTTTCTCATTTGACTCAAATCACCATTCTTGTTCTTGACTTGAATCAAAGGGTCAATTTTACTCATTTCTAGCACATTTCTCTAGCGCATGTAAAAACTAAACTTTTCTTTCTTTATGATATACAACTTTCAAAACTTATTGCATTACTTGCAAAGAGATTTTTGCATACCTATTCACATTTTTCTAAAAGCATAACTTTCTCTTTTCAATTCAAACTTGAAGAAAAAATTCTTGGTGTTGAATTTGTGAGTGTTCTAAAAAGTGAGTGTGAGACTCTTTTTGAAAATAATCATCTTCAATCTCTAGCCAAAAATTCATTGTGTATGTTTTGATTTCAACTCTAAGCGAGAGTGTGAAGATCTAGTGTAAGGAGTTTCATCATCATTCTAATGTGTTGGGAAGATTTGCTTTTAGATTGAAGATACCATTTTACGTTTGGTTATTCTGGAGACTGATATCCAGTACAGAAAAAGAGCTTCTTCTTAAAAGGAAACTTCTATAGGATCACATGAAGATCGTCGTAGACAAAATTTTGGAGTTTCAAATTTCTTTGATAGTTCAAAGATTTGAACAAGGTAAATTTCGGTAGGATCGAATAAAAATGGTTGTATACAAAATATTATATTGTTTGGTTCTGAGAGAGGGAACTGATTCAAGGTCGAGTGAAGATCTTGAGAAATTTAAGTTCAACTAGGTGCAAGCAAGGACCACGACCGAGCCAATATAAATATGGTGCACAATTCTCTTTATCTCTCTCTTTTAAATTTGTGTATATTGTGCATGTTCCTATGATTTATCTCTTCTAGACTTGTATGTTATTAGGTTTATCTCTCATAGTGTTTTAATGTTTAAGCTTAAGTCTGTGTTAGATCTTGTTTGCTGAACATTCTTTCTATTAATTATATATGTTATAAACTTATAATATTAGATTCTTTTTCGATTAATAAAATTTCATTCAAACATTTCATTGTGAATCGAATTCGATTAATTTACATATTGTATGTTAGTAAATTCATTAGTCTATTCTTCATTATATTTTTTGCTTATTAAGTAAATCATGCAAGTCTGCTCATATTACATATTTTCTAAAACTTTTGCTCCAACACATTTTAAAAACACTTTTGAAAGAATTTTTATTAGGAGAAGTTCTATTCAACGCCTCCTTCTAGACCATTTTACTCCCATATTTAACATAACACTAATCTTTTGTTAAAGTGTTAACTTTAGATGCTTGACATCTTGAGCTCCTTCATGGAGTACTTGAAGAGCGCCCCACATTATTTAGGTCGTCTTACAATGTGATATTGAGATATACATATACATTCACACTAAATGAATATATACGTATATTTATAGCCTTAGAATCATAATACACCTTCTTAATCTTATTATCATTTTCATTCCTTTGGTACATGTAGTTGTAAATCAATTGACATAAGGTGCATGTACATGAAGTTCTTCCAGTATATGTAATTTTCACCGCTAAAAATGGGGGACTTTATTGTACGTTTCCTTTAGATCAATTTCACTATATTCAATAACTTTTGAGGTTGTTAATCCTTATCAAAAGCTAGATCTTGATGCCAATTATTGATTGAATATGATATCCATTATCTTTAAGGGGGATGTTGAATAGACAAAAATTTCCTTCGATTATTTTCAAAATTAGAGTTATTTTGAAGAAACTTTAATGGTGAAAATATTTTTGAAAAAATGATTTACACAAATGAAAGTTTTGAAAGTAACAAATAAAATACCAAAAAGGATATAAATAATGAACAAGTAATGTGTGAATTAATCTTCTACGACTCAAATAAGGAATTTGAAGTATATTGAACTAATGAACTTCTACCATCTAGAATTACAATTCAATAGTTTAATTAAGAAGAAGATCACCTCAAAAATTTAATCTAATCATACCTAACATTTACAAAGTTATTCGCTATGAATATACAAAAATATTGAACATGCAAAAAATCTATATAAAACAAAAAATATTCTAAAGCATACAAATCTACTCAAGAAATTATGTGTGTGTGTGTGTGAGAGAGAGAGAGAGAGAGAGAGAGAGAGAGAGAGAGAGAGAGAGAGAGAGAGAGAGAGAGAGAGAGAAGAGAGAGAGAGAGAGAGAGAGAGGAGAGAGAGAGAGAGAGAGAGAGAGAGAGAGAGATGGAGAGAGAGAGAGAGAGAGAGAGCGAGAGAGAGAGAGAGAGAGATTTATACTAGTTCAATGTTTTGTCACTCGCAAACACCTAGTTCAGTCTTCGATGGTAAACCATAAAAAATTGTTTATCCATTAGATTTTGTTTTGGCACAAAGTTTGGTTACAAGAAAATCACATAAAATCATTCAAATAAATTGTTCAATTCTATCTAACCTTTATCTTCTTCATTTATTAATCTTTGTCTATAACACATCTAACCTCAACTACAATCTTGATCACAATTTAAGTCTGATTTTCACAAAGGTTGAAAAAAGCGAAAACTCCACTTCCAATTGCGAAGACCACTATTTTTCTTTAGTGGAACTTCAATTCATGAATTCCATAAACATATCCAAAATCTATAAACAATACACTTCAAAACATGTTAGCAATTTAATTGATTTACTCATAAAATATCATCACACACTCTCAAAGATTGATGGATCTTCATTCACAAGATGAAGGTTATATTTTGAGAGAGATGAAGTATTTTTTCCAGCACTCTTTTTAATGATTTGATACGTATTTTTTTAAATAAAATGAGAATTTTTTTTTATAAATGCTTGAGAAATAGCATAAAATTAGTGCAAGTTTGCTTAAATGCCTCCGATCAAGGATGTCAAGTGAATCAACTCAAATAATAAAGATAATTTGAAAATGTCATGACAAGATTCAATTTACAAATCTATTCTTGTGAATAGCTTCACTAAATACTTTAAATCAGAAGCCACATCATTTTGAATCATGAATCGATTCATGACATAATTATGAAATGAAACCACGGATATCTTACTAATTTTCGTATAAAAATAATAAATGAACGACTAAAAAATTAATATATTTTTTAATATTTAAAAATTCACAAATATTTAGTAGTATTAACTTTTGGTGAAAAATAAAATAAAATTAAAAAAAAAATGTAATTAGTTGCACTAGGGTTGTAGTACTCACATTACTAAGCTCAAACTTTTTTTTTATTTCTCTTGTGTATTTTTCTATAGAAAAATTTTCAATCAAAGAAGAAAGAAAATGGCTAGGTTTTGTAAAGGCAATCAAGATGAAGAACTGTTGGATGATGACGATCAAGACCTCTTTACTGTCAACACTTCTTCCGCTCTCAACATCAACAACAACAATGGTGCAATCTCTCTCTCTCTCTAGGTTTCACAATTCCTTGATTCATGATTGGTGCTTCAAATTTCTTCACTTTTTCACTATTTATTGCGTTCTGTAATTCAATTTTAACTCAAAATTTGATTTTTTTTGTGTGGTGTGTGTGTTGTGAGTTGGCAGTGAAGGGTGGATGAACCTGGTAGAGGGAAAAGAGCGAACCCTCATCGTTCTAAGCATTCTGAGACTGAGCAGCGAAGAAGAAGCAAAATTAACGAAAGGCAAGGTTTTTTTTTTTTTTTGGAAAAAAAGTAAAAAAAAGTTTTTAATAAATTGTTGTATTAGGAATATTTTGGCTTAAATATATTGGGTTCGTAATGTAAATCATCACATTCAAGCTGGATGACTGAAATGGAGGAGTGGTTTCAGGGGTTCTATGTGACGCAAAGGTATTGCTGAAGCTGAAGGGAAAATTTTATCGAATTGCAACGATGTTTTACGAGACAGAATGTTGGAAGTAAGTATAGCAGAGATGGGGGATGTTGTGTTTGATGGGTGGCAAGACTAAACATGATAGGATTAGAAATGTAAATATTAGAGAGTGTTGGGATAACACCTATAGTAGAGAAGATGGTGAAAAATAGACTTAGATGGTTTGGCCATGTAGAGAAAAGACTTGTAGATTCTGTGTAACGAGAGTAGATCAGATGGAGAGAAGTCAAGGAAAACTTAGAAAGATCATAAGAAAATATTATTAAGAAAGATCTCGAGATTAACAATTTGGGTAGAAAACATGATCTTCAATTGAACATTATGGTGCAAGTTGATCCTTGGAGCTGACTTCACTTAGTGGGATAAGACTTGTTAGTGGGATGAGTCTTGGTTGTTGTTGTTGTTGTATGTATATTTTGAATTAAAATTTATGTTAATTAGAATTTAGTAATGATTGGATGTTTGAGAAGAAATATATTTCTGAGACAGATTTCAGGTTCTGAGAGAACTTATACCTCAAAATGATCAAAAAAGGGGATAAAGCTTCATTTTTGTTGGATGGGTACTTATTCAATTATTTGCTTCTTGTATTGTATATATCTTGTTGTTGTAAGGAATTCTGATTTTTTATAGCTTGTTTTGTTTATGTCCAGGTTATTGAATATATTCAGTTCCTACAGGAAAAGTTACAGATTTATGAACAGTCTTATGAAGGGTGGAATCAGGAGCCAAGTAAATTAGTTCCATGGGTAAAGTAATTAGGATAGTGTGTATGTATTCTTTTTTTTTACCTTGATTGCTAATGCATGACATTATAAGCATGAGTGCATTGGCCCGTCTGTCGGTGAAGGCTTGGGTTCTAAGAGTGTGTTTCTCTTAAGGTCTTAGGTTCGAATCCTGTCAGGTGCTAACAATTCTTGTGTTGGGTCAGTTCATAGAGAGTGTTTCAGATAGCGGTTATAGCTGTGCTATAGTATTTTAGCATAGCATAGTTAGAACAGATTGCTATTGTAGAACCTATTTTCTTAGGTTCGAATCCTGCTAGGTGCTAACAATTCTTGTGTTGGGTCAGTTCATAGAGAGTGTTATCAGATAGCGATTATAGCTTTGCTATAGTATTTTAGCATAGCATAGTTAGAACATATTGCTATTTTCTACTATTCACTATTGATAAACTTGATCTTTACACGACACTCGAACTTGAACTATTAAGTTGTTATAAAATTATGAAACTTGTGATTGTCTAATTGTATGAGAGGTTATGTTTTATATTGAATGCAAAAGAAACAACACCAGCCTCCAGTGTCTTATTTTCTACTAAGCAGTCTTTTACAAATGGTCCTTGTCATGCCAATGTACTATTATCATGTTTCATGACAGTGCATTATCATTCAAAGAATTTAATTTCCTTCATGCTTAAGATTTTAACAATTTTATAGAATTTTGCAACCTCAATGATTAGTTGTAACGTAAAGCCTTGAAGTAAAAGCAGTGGCTCTTCATCTAAATTTTTTTGTGTTCAACCTTTTTTTCAGAGAAATCATCACGGACCTGCCGAAAATACTATAGATCCTTCTCGAGCAATTCCAAATGGGTCTGATCATGAAACACGAACAAGGTCTCTCTGT
>CATIWC010003607.1:0-31153 GCA_948472305.1 Vicia faba | reverse complement strand
GAATGGAAAGGGTGCTAACACCTTCCCTTTCTATAATCTACCCCTCTTACTCAGAAAATTCTCGAAAATGTCTTTTCTGTTCTTTCCACCCTTTCCTTAATTTGGATAAAAGAAAAGTCGATGGCGACTCTTGCTTACTGCAATATTTGCAAATACAAACGCAAAAGCAGTATTAACATTCGGTTATGCCACCGTATCACAGGCATAATACCAAACAACAAGAGTTCATAGCAAGCAAGCAAAGTAGAGAAACCCAGAAAACTTCATGCAAGCTAGCATCAACAAACAAAATAATCAGAGATCGTGCGCTCGACATATGTTCCAAAGTATTGACAATGTGAAAATAAATCACATGTGAAATATGCATCAGACACATCTGCATAACAAATAGTACACCTGCAAAAAAATTCACATCCAGACAAAAACATAAGCAATGTATATATCTCATAGAATGAGAATCAAAATCAAGTGCATCAGAAGCGAACCCGAATACACAAAGAAGTGGAATGAAATGCTTTTCAATCGAATAATCTAAACGTTAATTAAGCGATTGAAAGCTCCCTTGAAATGCCTTTCACAAGTCAACAAACGCGTTAGTAATAACAAGGAGGCATAATCAGAATCAAGTATCCGCATCACAAATTAAATCAAGATTAAATTGTGAAGAAAACTAATTCAACAAGCATTGGAACATCAATAGTAAAAAAACGGGAAGCTTTGCCGTTACTTCAAGAATCACACAAAATATCAAATTAAAATCGAGTGAACTTGATATCAATCCTAAATAAAAGCCAAGGCAAGTTCACTTATCACCACACAACAATTAAGATGCACGTTTGCACCAACTTACCAACGGGGCGACATGGCGTTGTTTCATGAATTTACCCGAAAATTATACCGAAAACGATTTACCTCAATACAAAGAGTCCACAAATGCATAAACATGCTCAATTAAACATCAAACAAAATTGACAAATCCATTTACAAGGTACTTATAACATCCAGGCAGCAATGCATACATGAAATGCCGCTTAGAAATCACAAGTACTTTGTATCAATTAAATCTGCATTAACGCAATGGTTCCAAGCCTTAAACAACACAATTTAAGAGTTGACACAATTACTCGAATTGAAAGTTTTAACGTCGAAAAAATTGAATCAATTATGCATCCGTTAAATCCACACAATTATGCATCAATTCAACAAGAATTTATCCTACTACACACTTATTCCTCATTAATTCTTACGAACAATTAATTCACAATTCAAAAACTAAATTCATCGACCAATTAACTCAAGATTTCAACACTTAAGTCTAACAACAATTATCAAGTTATAAGGATCAAAGAGTTACCGAAATTAACGAAGAAAAAATTGATCGTAGTAGAGAAATCTGGTGCAGAGGAGCTAGCTCTGAGGGAGAATCCAAGAGAGAGAGAGAGAGAGAGAGAGAGAGAGAGAGAGAGAGAGAGAGAGAGAGAGAGAGGAGAGAGAGAGAGAGAGAGAGAGAGAGAGAGAGAGAGAGGAGAGAGAGAGAGAGAGAGAGAGAGAGAGAGAGAGAGAGAGAGAGAGAGAGAGAGAGAGAGATAGAGAGAGAGAGAGAGAGAGAGAGAGAGAGAGGAGAGAGAGAGAGAGAGAGAGAGAGAGAGAGAGAGAGAGAGAGAGAGATGAGAACGATGGTGGAGGGAGAACGGCGATGGAGGGAGATTTGAGAGGAAAGGGAGTTTTTTATTCGCAACTTTATTCTTCAATGTTCTTGAGCAATTGAGAGAAAATGAGAGAGAATAGAGTTTGATTTGTAAGATTTGAAATAATGAGTGAAAGTTCTGTTGAAATTTGAATTTCAAATATATATTGAATTGGCTCCAAAGTCTTGTTTCGCTTGAAAAATGCTGTATTTTTTACTTATTTTCGTGTACAGTGCGAGATCGAACCATAAACTTATGACATACACTGTGAAATCCTGACGCACGACTGAAACAAAATTGTTGATGACGAAACTTGTGACGCGGCGCTGAAAAAATTGTCCTCTTACAATAAAAATTGAACAAGTTACGATGCTCTGAACGAAGATAACTACATATTTTTCTAGCTTATTTTGTGTATTGTTCACGAACAAACCACAAACTCATGACTTTCGATGCAAAATCCTAACGCGCAACTGGAACAAAATCATTGGCGACGAAATGTGTGACTCCGTGCCAAAAGAAACACCCTGATACGATAAAAATTGAGAGAATTATGATTTTTTGAATGGCGAGAAATAATGGACTTAGTTTGCCGCATTGAAAATTTCATTTTCTTTTCATGCGCACTTTATGAAGCCAGCCACAAACCAAAGCCTTTGAAGCACAATCCGAACTCGGAACCTGAAGCAAAGTTGTAGTTAATGAAATTTGTGATCTCACGCTTCGAGAATTGTTTTGAATTGATAAAAATTAAGAAAGTTGTGAATTTTTTAATATCAAGAAACTGTCCGGCAGAAAACCATTTATGGGTGCAATTTTCTCTGGTAATTCACATTTTCGGAGATCTTCTGAAAATAATTAACTTATGAACCGAACATACGAATCGAAGATAAAATTAAGACATATTTTTCACCCAAAGAACCATTCAAAAATGTCGAACCGAGCGAAAGTTATGAATTTTTGAACATATGAAAATTGGGGTTTAGCACACTATTTCATAGTATTTTCAGTGTATTTCTTCAGAGTATTCTCTCATTCGGAGATCTTCCTCAATGAATTAGCATCCGAGCCGAACAGGAAAATTGAAGGAAATAACAAGATGGTTCAAATGCTCCTAGTGTAGCTCATAGACGATCTTCCAATCAGAAGTTATTAATTTTTTAAACATCTGAAAACCAGCGAACTAGCAAATCCACTGCATAACACATTTCAGGTATTTTGATCTGAACAGATGAATTGAAGAAGATCTCAAGACGGTTCTAAAGACTGAAGAATCATTCCCAAATCAATTTTCGGTCTCATGTTATGAATTTTTGAGCTTGAAATGCACAATACTGAATTTATGTCTGCATTGTCTCAAATCAATTGAAACACTTGCCTTTCTGCGCAATTCAAAACATGCCAAGGCATATGAGAGCTTGATATGATGATAACTTGACTAATTGTTGATTGAATAGTTTGCAACACGTGCGGCGTGCATTAAAAATCTGAAAATCTCGAGTTTGCTTCACAGTGTTGTTTAACGGAACAATCATCTTTCGCAGTTCTTTCTTGCAGAGAAAGTCTTGATTCCATGAGTATAAACCCAATGACATGTATGTATGCATATGATGATGAAATACAAATCAATTAGGATAAAAATGAAGAGGACGAATTTGAGGTACAACAGTTTAGAATAAAAGGATAACACATAGTAGCTAAGTGGCTGCAGGTATTTATTCTTCATATATTATACTTAGTGTTAGGTTGGTTCTAAAAATACAAATCAATATTCATACAATAATCAAGTATCATAATCTTTATAGAGGTCTCCATCTAATATTATATTGAGTTATATAATTTAGTTTGATGCAATAATAAGTATGCTATACGTGAAATCATAATATTAAGTATGCTAACACAAAAGCAAGTATGCTCTAAGTGATATTATAATTAATCGTTTGCTCTTGTGATGCTTGAATTTGACAGAGGTAACTTTGCAATCACACCCTTTGGAAGTGAAGGTGAGGATTCGTAGAGATGTCCTGCATGTTGATGTTTTTCTAGTTTTGAATGTAAAAGAAGTTTCACATCGAAATTTCAATAACATGTTGAAGTGTTTATAAGACTGTTTCAAATAAGGATTGACAAATAGACTTTATCAGCTACATTCCTCTAGTTTTAACCTAGTTTCTAAATCAATAGTGTGGATGTTGTTAAAGCCATGCTTGTTGATACTTCTTAAGACATCTTTTCATTTTTTGAACAACTTCATACATAAGAGAGCCTTGGATCTGAATTCAGAATGAGAGTACCAGATTCTGAAATATTTAAAAGGTTTCTTTCCTTCCGCCAAGATAGGTAAAATTGAAATATTTTTTATTTATTCATAAAAATATTTTACAAAAAGTTATTTGTTTTAGCATTTGATCTTTCTAGAAATCTTTAGAATAGAAAATACGAAATATCCACATGTGCAATTTATATACAACACAATTTGTTTACTTTTAAAAATATATTTTTGTTATGACAAACTCAAAATTTAACTTTTTTACGATTTAAAATTCACATAAACTCAATCTAATTTTCTGAATTTTGAATAAGGAAAGTGGAAGAAAAGGGATAGGTAGTATGGTCCCGTAATTTTTTTTTTAAGTTTATAATTAACTATGCAATTATTTGATTGTAAAAAAAAAAAAAAGGTCACTACGTTATTTTTTCTTATGATTGTGTAGTTACTACGTTATTTTTGCGTGAATATAGTAGTTAAGAAATGTACGATGAATGAGATTGATTTGTAATAAAGAATATGAATTTTCTCATTTTCAGAACATTTTAGAGGTCAAATTGAATGAAAATTTTAAACAGTTTTGAAAAGTTTTTACACAAATTTTATATTTATTTATATTATTAAAATATTTTTAAAATAAAAAATCTATTAATAATAAATAATATTTTTTATTTTTTATATAAATATTTTTAAAATATGAAATTTTTTCTCCCTCTAATTTTCTATATATTCTTCATCTAAAGTCTCATGTACCGTGCAAATTATATTTTAAATAATATGAAGGGTGTTTCTATCCTCCCTCATTTTTTTTTATTGAGAAAAATAAAAAATTGCTTGAATTAATGTTGTAAGACATTATTTTAGTTTTTAAAAATTTAAAAAGAAAAAACATGTTTGAAAACTTTTTTAAAATTCATTATTAAAATTTATTTTTCATTTTGAAATTCTTAAAATTTTAAAAAAAATCAAATTATACATTTTTTTTTTAGTTTTAAAAAATTAAAATATAAAAAAAGTACACACATACTATCATAATTTCTCTCTATGTAGAACTCCAAAATCAAAATTGTTGTCTATAACTCAAAAAACAAAGATCTTTGATTTATGATTCAAAAGACATTGATACTTGATTTGAGATTCTTCAAAAAAAATATTTCAACAATATGCAATTTATAATTATTAGGTTGGTATTTGTATTTGTCTATTTTTCATTTTAAGTTGATTTTGATTTTGTAATATGTGATTCATGATTATTTAGTAAATTTTAATTTTAATAATTTATTGATTCCTATCTTTTTATTTATTTATGAGATAATTAGGTATAAGGCATGATGACACACAAATATATGATATTTTTGTCTTGATATACACAAAATATTTCTCATACTTTAGTTTAAATTAAATTATTTTATAGGTATTATGCAGGTATTCTTCTATTTTTGCAGATATACATTAAGTTGAACACTTTGGAAGAAATGAAGAAAAAAAATGCAAAGATAGCAAAAAGGGGCAAAGGAGAAGAAATCAGCTTAAGCCCATCATAAAGCATGTGAGCACGTATGTGAGCACGTGGCCCACCATGCAAAGGTCTTGACGATCGTCAAGGAGTGATGCCGCTCGTCACGCGAAGTGATGGACCAAGTGATCATCGTCACTTGGACTTGACGAACGTCACAAGCCCACTGTCTCCTCTTGACCACGTATCCAACGGAAGGAAACCAATTCAAAAGCAAATCCAGCGATCACCCTATTTCTCCGATCCACTCAGTCAATGCATGAAGAACGTAACTAATTTAATGGTCCTATTATTTCTCAAAGGAACACAAAGTGTTCCTACATTACCGAGAACGAACTTATCACACAGGGTTATAAATAGGGGTTATAAATAGCACATTGGACCATACGAAAAAGGGAGTTCTTTTTTTGGCAGAAACTTTGGAGAATTCATTTTTACTCTAAGCAAATATTCTTTAAGCATTATTCATTTCCCAATGATTTCTATATTTCCTCTAGCATTTATTTTTATTGTCCGGCTATATCTGTTTCCGACCGAAGCAAAGCCTACAGTATGTGCAGGAGTGCTTCAATATCCAAAATTATTACCAAGTTTATGTTTATGAATTTTTATTACTTTTAATCAATATAACCATGTTTATTTTCGTATGTCTCTGGAATTATTCTGTGATTTGGTCTGATATTATGTTAGACTAGAATTCGTATACCGGTATGTAAGGTCACCTAACCAAGGGATCGAGTGACTTAGTTGGGATTATTTTTACTACAAAACCTTCTTTTCTGGTCTAAGTTACTATTTTTAATCATTAAATTGTTTTGTTACGAAAGTAAAAAACAGATAGAGGTTAGGGTCAACAAAGCGGAAGCTTGAGATCTTTTAACTAGACAGTAGTAATTAGGCATTAGCTTAAAATACAGCGAAAGCACTTTAAAGTTAATTAAGATTTTATTTATTTTTCAAAAGGTGTTTTTAACTCCTGCGGGATGGCGGAAGCGTATGTTAGGACTTAACTGCATAGCCTAGATCAACAAAACGACAGTGTGAGACGAGGGTTTTTAAACTAAATAAGTTTTACTGAAAGTTGTTTTGAAAATATAAAGACACCCAACCGGTCGCTAGTTCCCGAGGTTCGACTATTGCATACTGGTAGTTCCGCTCATTGATTATTAAAAATCCAACTTAATTTAGTATTTAGTTTTCCCTACAACCCAATCAAACATTCATTAGCTTTAGATTTGCGAAGTAACAATAGAAGACGGTAGTTCGATTCATCAGTCTCTGTGGTTCGATATCTTTTAAAACTACACGACGAGACTGTGCACTTGCAGTCCAAATCATTGGATACCTAAGTAAAATCCCGATCAAGTTTTTGGCACCATTGTCGGGGACTGATTTAAGTCGATATCGCTACTCTTTTGTTACGCAGTAGAGACTAGAGCAAAAACCTCTTTATTTCTTTTCTATTCCTCTTCTTATTTGTATGCCAAACACTCGTTCGCAAGGCGAGCCGTTATACATACAAATCAACAATATCGAGCGGTATCTCAGACTTAGACGCCGCATTCAAGAGTATCATCTCTTGCATAACACTCCACCTCGTGAATCACTCAAATCACCTATTCCTCGACCAACCAAAGAAATGGTTGCCAATCCTGCTCCACGCCCACTCAAATCCTATGTCATTCCCTCACAAGATGAACCACACAATAGCATTGTTGCTCCTCCAATCGAGGCTAACAACTTTGAACTGAAACCTTCTTTGTTGTCTGCTGTACAACAGAACCAGTTCTCTGGCGGGTCAATGGAAGACCCCAATCTTCATCTATCAATATTTCTACAGTACGCAGATACAATTAAGAATAATGGGGTCAGTCAAGAGGCAATAAGACTTCGTCTCTTCCCTTTTTCTCTAAGAGACAGAGCCAGAGCTTGGCTCCAATCTCTGCCCGCAAACTCAGTCACCACGTGGGATGAGCTGAAGAAAGTTTTTCTTGCAAGGTATTTCCCGCCAAGCAAAACAGTTATGCTAAGATCTCAAATAAGCGATTTTAGACAAAAGGAAAACGAGTCCCTTTTCGATGCTTGGGAACGATACAAGGATCTAATGAGACTATTGTTAGAACAAAGTTTGAATCTACTACCCTAAGTTTAAGTTTTGATGATAACAAAATGAAAAGATATATTAATTATGTGATTCATGTAAGAACTATTTGCTACCTAAAAATTACTTTATGTTTTACAGAAACTCTGATGGGTATCAGCAAGAGATCATCTTAATCAGCATCAGAAAACTGGATATCAACATCAGCATCAGCAGATACTATATCAGATACCAGAATCAGAAGATCAACTTACGCTTATGCTGAAGCTTGATGAACGGATCTGCGCTCAACACTCTGAACTCTGATAAAGACAACAACAGTTCATCAGCACCTAAGCAGCGTCAAAATGAGCCTAAGCTAGAACACGCTTAAGTGGCAACGGTACTGTGCATTCAAGATGAGTTATTACAAACGGCATCATTCCAGACAAGATCTGCTTAATAAGGAAAGATTGTTATTAGCATTGAATCAGAATTATTGCTCTAACGTTCACTAATTCCAATGCTATATAAACAAGTCAATGAAGATTGAATTGGCTAATGCTCTACAACAATCTACACGCCAAAAAGATATTCATCATCTTCCTCACTCTCAGTTTGCTAAAAGCTCCAAAATTCCTTACTCAATTATTTTTAGCAATCTAGTTATCTTAAGCTTAATTTGTGTAGTATCACAGTTGTGATAAACAGTTTTGTAGAAAACATTCACACACCTAGATTTCAATTCTTTGTAAGAAAGTAATTCCTTGAGAAACCGGTTTGTGGTTTGCATCAAGAAGGCTTTAGCAGTTGTTAAAGCAGATTGTAATATTCAGTTGAATATAGTAGATTAAGACCTCGTTGGAGAGAGGCGAAATCACCTTGACGGGTGGACTGGAGTAGTTTGAGATCAAACGAACCAGGATAAAAATATTGTGTTCATTGCAATTGATTTCCAGTTTTTACAATTCAACCCCCCTTCTTGTGTTTTTCACTTCTTCAATTGGCATCAGAGCACCTGGTTCTGAGCTAAAACACTTAACCGTGTCAGTACAAGATCCAGCGTCAGAAAAACACAATGGCGGGAATTTATCAACACACCAGCAATGACAACCATGAGGACAGAGACAGATTCAGCGGCAACCTCCAGTCTTTGATGGAGAAAATTTTGATTACTGGAAAGACAGAATTGAAAGCTTCTTTCTGGCACATGATGCTGATCTGTGGGACATGGTGACAGATGGATACACGCACCCTGTGAATGCAAGCGGTCAGAAGATTGACAGGAAAGCAATGTCTGACCAACAGAAGCGTGACTTCAAAAATCACCACAAATCCAGAACCATCCTTCTCAGCGCCATCTCTTATGCTGAATATGAAAAGATCTCTAACAGAGACACAACAAAGAACATGTTTGACTCACTCAGAATGACGCATGAGGGCAACGTTCAGGTCAAAGAAACTAAAGCACTTGCGCTCATTCAGAAGTATGAGGCATTCAAAATGGAAGAAAATGAATCCATTGAAACAATGTTCTCAAGATTCCAAATTCTGGTAGTTGGTCTCAAGGTTCTGGACAAAGGATACTCTACTACTGATCACGTCAAGAAGATCATCAGAAGCTTACCAAAGCAGTGGAGGCCAATGGTTATAGCTCTGAAGCTAGCAAAAGATCTCAACAAAATTTCTCTGGAGGAACTTATCAGCTCCCTCAGAAGTCATGAGATAGAGCTAGAAGCTGATGAACCCCAGAAGCAAGGTAAGCCTTTAGCATTAAAATCTAACAAAAAATCTGAGTCTAAAGTTTTGCAGGCAGTTGAAGAAACATTTGATGGATCCTCATCAGAAGAAGACGGACTTTCTCTCCTCTCCAGAAGAGTGAATCAACTGTGGAAGCAAAGGCAAAGGAAATTCAGGAATCCCAGAAGATCTGATCAGAACGAGTCTTCTTCCAGATACATAAGGACAGATTCTTCCTCTGGATACAGAAGATCTGAAGGCTCCTCGGGAAGCAGAAAGCCAAACACCAAGGACATCATCTGCTATGAGTGCAATGAGCAAGGACACTACAAGAGTGACTGCCCAAAGCTTCAGAGGGAAAATCCCAAAAAGAAGTTTGGAAGAGAAAAGAAGAAAAGTCTCATGGCTACATGGGATGACTCTGACTCGTCTGAAGCTGACTCAGAATCAGATGATGAGAGAGAAAACATAGCTCTCATGGCCAACATTTCAGAAGATAGTGAAGCTTCTGAATCAGACTCAGAATCAGATACTGAAGAGGTATTTCCTGACTTTGCAATTAATTTTACTAAGGCTGAACTTGCTGAAATCCTTAATGAAATTCTGAAAAGGTACCAGCAGATTAGAGTTAAATTCAGAAACCTGAAAAGGAATCTTGAATCTGACTCTGATAAGACTGAGAGTCTTAAATTGGAAAACTCTGAGCTGAGAAATAAAATTTCAAAATTAGAAAACACTTTACAAAACTCTCAGAAAGAACCAATTTCTGAAACTCCCAGCAGCGCTGATGAGATCAATAAGGAGTATGATCACAGTTTCCAGAAGTTCCTTGCTAAAAGCATAGATAGAACCAAAATGGCTTCAATGATCTATGGAGTTAGCAGAAACGGCAGGAAGGGAATAGGATACCAAGGTAAGGTTCCTACACCAAAGAATGTCATGGATTTAACCATTAAACACACTCCTCTGAACTCACATTTTGTGTATGGTCACACACATGATATTAAATACACTAGTAGTAAGTATTCTGTGAAACCAAAATTCAACCAGAGTTTTGGTAAATCTAACAAATCAGGACCCAAGAAAATCTGGGTACCTAAGGATAAAATAATACATGTTGCAGATATCTTTAGCAGCAAATCAGAAACACCAGTCATGGTACCTGGACTCTGGCTTCTCGCGACACATGACGGGAAGGAGGCATATGTTCCAAAGCCTGGAACTTAAGCCTGGAGGCCATGTTGGCTTTGGAGGCAATCAGAGGGGAAAGATAATTGGCTCTGGAACTGTAGGTAATGGAAATCTTCCCTCTATAAATAATGTTCTGCTAGTAGATGGATTAATGCATAATTTGTTATCCATAAGTCAATTAAGTGATAACGGTTATGATATAATCTTTAATAAAAAATCATGTAAAGCTGTTAGTCAGAAAGATGGGACTCTCCTGTTTAATGGAAAGAGGAAAAACAACATCTATAAAATCAAACTTTCTGAACTGAAAAGTCAGAATGTAAAGTGCCTTCTGTCTGTTAACAATGAGCAGTGGATCTGGCACAGAAGATTGGGGCATGTTAGTATGAGAAGAATATCTCAGATTAACAAACTCAATCTGGTCAGAGGACTTCCCAATTTGAAGTTCAATTCAGATGCTCTGTGTGAAGCATGTCAGAAAGGCAAGTTTGTAAAACCTTCTTTCAAATCTAAAAATGTTGTTTCTACCTCTAAGCCATTAGAACTTCTGCACATTGACTTATTTGGACCAGTTAAAACTGCTTCAGTCAGTGGCAAGAAGTATGGGTTAGTAATCGTAGATGACTATAGCAGATGGACATGGGTAAAGTTCTTAAGACACAAGGACGAGTCACACTCTGTGTTTGTTACCTTCTGTAACCAAGTTCAGAATGAAAAGGATCTTAGAATCGTTAAAGTCAGAAGTGATCATGGTGGAGAGTTTAAAAACAAAGATTTTGAGTCATTCTTTAATGACAGAGGCATTCTGCATGATTTCTCTTGTCCTAGAACTCCCCAACAAAATGGAGTTGTAGAACGAAAGAACAGAACATTGCAAGAAATGGCCAGAACCATGATCAATGAGACAAACGTTGCTAAGATCTTCTGGGAAGAGGCAATAAACATAGTGTGCTACATTCAGAATAGAATCTCAATAAGACCTATTCTGGAAAAGACTCCATATGAATTGTGGAAGAACAGAAAGCCCAACATTTCATATTTTCATCCATTTGGATGTACTTGCTTTATGTTAAATATAAAGAATTATTTGAACAAGTTTGACTCTAAAGCACAGAAGTGTATTATGTTAGGATACTCTGAACGCTCAAGAGGGTACAGAGTATACAATACAGAAACACAGATTGTGGAAGAATCAATCAGTGTTCGTTTTGATGATAAGCTTGACTCTGAAAAGTCAAAGCAGAATGAAGTTTTTGCAGGTATGGAAATTGAATTTACAGGTTCTGAAGACAAGTCATCAGAAGCTCTCAACACAAACACTCCTTCAACATCTGAAAGGAGCACTGCTAGCAATCCTACAACAGTTGCTGATCAACCTCAGAAGAGACCACCCAGAAGTAGCTTGGATCACCCAGAAGAAACTATCTTAGGAAGAAAGGAAGATCCAATCAGAACAAGAGCAAGCTTCAGAAACTATGAAGAAACCCTCATGGGACTTGTGTCTCTGATTGAACCTTCTTCTATTGATGAAGCACTTCTGGACAACGACTGGATTCTAGCAATGCAAGAAGAGCTGAATCAATTCACCAGAAATGACGTATGGGATCTTGTTCCCAGACCAAAAGGATTCAACGTCATTGGAACAAGATGGGTGTTCAGAAACAAGCTAAATTAACAAGGTGAAGTTATCAGAAACAAAGCACGACTGATAGCACAAGGTTATAGTCAGCAAGAGGGGATAGACTATACAGAAACCTTTGCTCCAGTCGCCAGGTTAGAATCTATCAGACTTTTAATTTCATTTGCTGTTAATAGAGGCATCACTCTGTATCAGATGGATGTCAAGAGTGCATTCTTAAATGGTTATACAGAAGAAGAGGTTTATGTGCACCAACCCCCTGGTTTTGAAAATACAAAACATCCAGAACATGTTTTCAAACTAAAGAAGTCACTATACGGTCTGAAACAAGCTCCCAGAGCTTGGTATGAAAGACTAAGTAACTTTCTGTTAGAAAATGAATTCACCAGAGGGAAGGTGGACACTACCTTATTCTGTAAGTCAGTTAAGAATGACATCTTAGTCTGTCAAATTTATGTTGATGATATTATTTTTGGATCTACTAATCCTTCTCTTGGAAGAAAATTTGCTAAGTGTATGCAGGCAGAATTTGAGATGAGCCTCATGGGGGAATTGAAATTCTTTCTAGGAATTCAGATCAATCAAACTCCAGAGGGAACTTACATTCATCAGAGCAAATATGTCAGAGATCTTCTGAAGAAATTTGACCTCTCAGAATGTAAGCCATCAAAGATCCCAATGCATCCCACGTGCATTCTGGAAAGAGAAGAGGTAAGAAAAAAGGTAGAACAGAAGGTCTACAGAGGTATGATTGGTTCTCTCCTTTATCTGACAGCTTCAAGGCCTGATATCCTATTCAGCGTATGTATTTGTGCTAGATTCCAATCAGATCCTAGAGAATCTCACTTAACAGCTGTTAAGCGAATTTTCAAGTATCTGAAAGGTACTACTAATCTGGGTTTATTTTATAGAAAATCTAGTGATTACAGCTTAGTAGGCTACTGCGATGCTGACTTTGCTGGAGACAGAGTAAAGCGTAAAAGTACTTCTGGAAGCTGCCAGTTTCTGGGAGAAAATCTGATCTCTTGGTCCAGCAAAAGGCAATCC
Source organism: Vicia faba (assembly GCA_948472305.1). Lineage (NCBI taxonomy): Eukaryota > Viridiplantae > Streptophyta > Magnoliopsida > Fabales > Fabaceae > Vicia > Vicia faba. The sequence goes on along the minus strand of CATIWC010003607.1, from coordinate 17,983 downwards.
ACAATTGCGCTATCAACAGCAGAAGCTGAGTACATAGCAGCAGTAGGATGTAGCACACAAATGCTCTGGATGAAAAGTCAGCTTGAAGACTTCCAAATTTTTGAGAGTAACATCCCTATACTCTGTGACAATACTTCTGCTATTTTCTTAAGTAAGAATCCTATTTTACATTCGAGGGTTAAGCATATAGAAATAAAACATCACTTCATTAAGGACTACATTCAGAAAGGAATTTTGAACATAAAATTTATTGATACAGACCATCAATGGGCTGATATCTTCACTAAACCCCTTTCTGAAGATAGGTTCAATTTCATTCTGAAACATCTCAGCATTAAAATCTGCCCAGAGTGAAAATGTTTTAAGTTTATATATTAACCTCTCAGAATGTATTTGTTTTACTGTGAACTTCTGATCAATCTCGTTTCAGAAAGATAGACATGCAGATTGTATCAGATGCTATTCTTAAAGATCTGAACGTTTCAGCTAAAGGATAGACGTGCTGCTCACTAAATCAAACAAGTGTCATCCAATCATCAGGAAATCTCTGAAGCAGAACGCATGCACGCTTCTGAGAAGGCAAAACGCTGATTGGGTGTATTGAGACACATGTCTGGTAACCGTTTCAAGTATCTTTCTCAAATCCCCCAAAATCAGCAAGCATTAAATGAAAGTAATCATGTTTTTAAAATGTAATCATGAATTATTTCTCTTTCTTGAAACCGTTTACACTTTCAAAAATTACTTTGAAATCTATTTAAGCACATTAACATCTCACATTAATCCTTTACCGTTTCTTACAATCTCACAAATATTTTCTGCATTTTCCTTGTGTGTTCATCTCTCTCAAAAGAAACCCATTTTCCAGTTTTCTCAGAAAAACCCTAAGTGTGAACATGGCAACCTCCAACAATGTTTCTGCAGGTTCTCAGAAGGAAGCTTCTTCTGAACAGTACCAAGGTCCTTTCAGAACACTCCTTACACCAGTGAAGAATTTGGAAGTGCTGTCTGAACTGATTGTTGACTTCTCCAGTCTGAAAGAAAACTGTTTTGACTTGACAGAAGAAGTTAGGGCACAGGGATGGGAGAGATATTTTGATAGGTTGGTTGGACCAACGTTCCCAGTCTTGGTCAAGGAGTTCTGGATTCATGCGTACTCTTCAACACATCAAGTCACCTCCTACATAATGGGAAAGAAGATTGTGATCACTGAGGATCACATAGCAAGATTGATTGGATACAGTGGCGGTGGTATCCGCTGTATCGACATGGCTGAAAGATGCTCTGACGTTGCTGTCATTGCAAGGCAGATTTTCACCCATGGGGTCCCCAGCAGCAAAATCAGAGACTTAAAGGATCAAGACAGAATATGGGCGAAGATCATTCTGGGGTGCTTTAATCACAGGAAGCCAACAAGCTCCCCTGATTACATAAATATAGATCAGCAGTTTCTGATCTATTTTATTAATCAGAAGGTAAAAATCAACTTGGTTCATCTTCTGTTTAATCACCTCAGGACCAGCGTCAAGGAGACAAGGGAAGAAGAAAGGACAAAGAGGGATTGGATACCCTTTGACAGGTTAATATCAGATATTCTGACTGAGAATAGGCTGATAGAGCACCTTACAGAAGCTCAAGAATTAAGTTCTATTGAACCAACTGTTGGCAAGCCTCTGAACGCCAAGAATCTGAAGAAAATGAAACTGATAGAGAATATCAGAAAGGAGCCCAGCGTTACTCCTCTTGCTGACATCACCAGAAGAAGAGTCCCTCTGGACGACTTTCCATTATTTTCTGAGATAGAATCAAAACCAGTGGTGGTTCTCAGATACTTGGACGCTTGCAAGGCTGATGGTACAGATCCCAAGCTGAATATCAAAGATCTGCACCAACAACAACCAGAAGTTTCTATGAAGAAGACGAAGAAAAGAAAGGCCACTTCAGAAGGACCATCCCAGCAGACCCCTAAGAAAAGAGGTAATTTATCTGCTGCTTCTGTTTTAAATTCTTCTGCTATTCCAACATCAATCCCAACCCCAGCTTCACATGAACTTCCAATCCCCATACCAACTATTGATGAAACCGAACCAGAAGATGACCCTTCTGAGTCACTGACTCTCAGGAGACCCCGAACCAAATCCCAAACTCCAAAACCCACAACATCAACAGCTTCAGAACTTGACAAAGTTCTGTCTGAAATTGATCAACGTGTTTCTGATCACCTCTCAAACAATCCAAACACTGAACCAGAAATTGCCCACTCTCCTCAACCAGAACATCCTCTCTCACCCATACCAGAAGAACCACAAATTCCCTAACAACCAGAAATTCAACCAGAAATTCCACCTCCTTCTCCACAACCAGCAATTCCTCCTCCCTCTCCTCAACCAGAAATTCATCCACCATCACCTCAACCATCACCCCCACAATCTGAGTTTCATCACTCTGAAACTCCATCACCTGAACCTCCTTCTCCTCAATCCTCTGAGCCACAACCCTTGGAAATTCAGCTGCCATGTGGAACAACTGTAACCATGGCCCAACTGCCATCCTTGCCAGAAACTACCCCTCCAAATACTCCAAAAACTCCAAACAGTCCAATTATTATTTCTGATTCTCCCACTCCATCTCCCAAACAAACTACAGAAGACCCCAGCAGGACCTTCATTGATTTAACAATCCTTGTCCGTCTTGCTGATATCAAACACAAAATAGCCATTCCCAAACCAAAACAGCCAGATGTTGGCTCTGGCATTGTGAATTTTGAAACAGGTTTGCAGCAATGGATTGCTTCTCTAAAGCAAATTTGTCTTGGAATGATTGACCCTGCTGCCTCAGACCATCTCTGGACTCGTTTCAGAATATCGGTACATGCTGAAGCCCTCAAATTGCAAGACATCAATTATGAGCAGGCACAACAGAACTTCAGCAAGCTGCTGAAGGAAGTTGAAAGTCAGCTGCCACAGGACGAAGTGCTCTTTCTGGATAGCGAGTCATGGTCTGAGAAGCGCCCAGCTTCAAAAGTGCAGCCAGAAGAAGATCAGACAACTCAAGCTGAAGAGGTTAGACAAGCTAAAGATGTTGCATAAACCTCTCAGAAGCTCCCTGCTTCTGATGTTTCTCAAGCTGCCTTGGACAGGCAGACTCTGGAAGAGCTGAAGCTGAATGATATTCGTCTGCAGCAAAGAATGGATGAAAATGATCAGAAGATGAAGGAAAGGATGGATGTGCAAGACAGCAAGATAGATACAGTAGTCAGCATGGTGCACAAGCAGACTGAAACTGCTGATCAGATTAAGGCAATGCTGGAGACTCTGTTCACACGCTTCCCACCCCAACCTTAGTTTTTTTTCATTCATGATATTTTCAATGTTCTCTTTGCATATCATCTGTACTGTTTTGTCTGGCTCTGAATTTTAATATAACAAGTTTTTCTGCTCTGATCGTTTTAGCACATCACTTACACTTTTTGATTGCTGACAAAAAGGGGGAGAACAAGAATGATATTTTTCAATAATGGATTACTGAGACAAAAAGTCTCAAACATTCTAACACTCTGACACACTTGAATGTTTTCTGTTTTTGCATAAGTCTACAGGTACAAGAAGGTAATCACCTCTGATACACTGAAGCTCTGAAGCTCTGATATTCTGATGTTCAAAGCTCTGATATTCTGATGTTCAAAAAGGTCAATAAAGATCTGATCCTGAAGATTCTTGGAATTAAAAAGGGAAGTAATAAATTCAGGGGGAGTATCTCCGATCTAAACTCTGACATCTCTTTATCCCTTATCTTTGATAACTTCTTATTTAATTCTGATACAACTTATCATTTAGTTATCTCTGATACTTTTCACGCTAATTTTCAATTAAAAAATATCTAGTTTTTGTCATCATCAAAAAGGGGGAGATTGTTAGAACAAAGTTTGAATCTACTACCCTAAGTTTAAGTTTTGATGATAACAAAATGAAAAGATATATTAATTATGTGATTCATGTAAGAACTATTTGCTACCTAAAAATTACTTTCTGTTTTACAGAAACTCTGATGGGTATCAGCAAGAGATCATCTTAATCAGCATCAGAAAACTGGATATCAACATCAGCATCAGAAGATATTATATCAGATACCAGAATCAGAAGATCAACTTACGCTTATGCTGAAGCTTGATGAACGGATCTGCGCTCAACACTCTGAACTCTGATAAAGACAACAACAGTTCATCAGCACCTAAGCAGCGTCAGAATGAGCCTAAGCCAGAACACGCTTAAGTGGCAACGATACTGTGCATTCAAGATGAGTTATTACAAACGGCATCATTCCAGACAAGATCTGCTTAATAAGGAAAGATTGTTATTGGCATTGAATCAGAATTATTGCTCCAACGTTCACTAATTCCAATGCTATATAAACAAGTCAATGAAGATTGAATTGGCTAATGCTCTACAACAATCTACACGCCAAAAAGCTATTCATCATCTTCCTCACTCTCAGTTTTCTAAAAGCTCCACAATTCCTTACTCAATTATTTTTAGCAATCTAGTTATCTTAAGCTTAATTTGTGTAGTATCACAGTTGTGATAAACAGTTTTATAGAAAACATTCACACACCTAGATTTCAATTCTTTGTAAGAAAGTAATTCCTTGAGAAACCGGTTTGTGGTTTGCATCAAGAAGGCTTTAGCAGTTGTTAAAGCAGATTGTAATATTCAGTTGAATATAGTGGATTAAGACCTCGTTGGAGAGAGGCAAAATCACCTTGACGGGTGGACTGGAGTAGTTTGAGATCAAACGAACCAGGATACAAATATCGTGTTCATTGCAATTGATTTCCAGTTTTTACAATTCAACCCCCCTTCTTGTGTTTTTCACTTCTTCAACTATGCCTACATCATGGCTTGGAAGAATGGTTGATTATCCATACCTTCTATAATGGTCTCATTTACAATACAATATTAACGATAGACGATGCTTCAGGAGGTGAACTTATGGATAAATCCTACACAGCTGCCTATGCTCTAATAGAAAGCATGGCCCAAAACCACTATCAGTGGGGAAGTGAAAGGGGACAAGTAGACAAAGGTACTGCAGAGAAAACACCGACAAAAGGAGGCATGTATGAGATAAGCGATCTAGACAATGTCCATGCTAAGGTAGATGCCCTCACCCTAAAGATAGATAATTTGACCGCAATACCTCCAGCCATCGTGGCTGCTATAACTCCAAATTGTGAAATATGCGGAGTGCCTAGAGATGTAGTTTCCGAATGTAAGATCTTGGCAGGGACTCCAACTGACTACGTGAGTTATGCTCAAGGAAACCCTTACTCAAACACATACAACCCTGGATGGAAAAATCACCCAAATTTCTCATATAAAAACCCCAATGCGTTGTATGCTCCAAACCAAGCACCTGCCGTGCCACCTGGATATCAGAAACCTCCTGCAAACGCTCCTAGTGTGCCTACAAAATCAAACTTAGAATTGATGATGGAGAACTTCATAGCTACCCAAGCGCAAATAAACAAAGACGTCCAAAATCAAAACATACACACTAACGAGCAGATAAAACAATTAGCAAACAAAATAGATGCTTTGGCCACCCACAATAAAATGTTGGGAACCCAAATCTCTCAAGTGGCTCAACAACAAGCACCTACAGCTGCACCAACTGATACATTTCCTGGTCAACCACAACCTAACCCGAAGGGGCACGCTCATGCCATCATATTAAGAAGTGGAACCGAGTTAGATGGACCGCCTGACCCAAGACTGTCAAATCAAAGTATGTATCAAAGGTCTGAAATACCAACTAAGAAGGAAAATCAACCCGAGAAACCAGAGGAGGATGAAGAAGATAAAGGAGGAGAGGCCAAAGAAAAAGAAAAAGAAAAACCTTATGTGCCTCCACCGCCTTATAAACCCCAAATCCCATTTCCTGGTAGATTAGCCAAACCTAAGAATGTGTAGGGCAATTTAAAAAATTCGTAGAACTTCTGAAACAACTTAATATAACAATTCCTTTCACAGAAGCCATAACTCAAATGCCCTCCTATGCCAAATTCCTCAAGGAAATCTTATCTAACAAGAAAAAGCTAGAAGATAACGAAACAGTCAACTTACTGCAGAATGTAGCGCAATTATCCAAAACAAGATGCCTCCTAAGCTGAAAGATCTTGGAAGCTTCTCTATACCATGTCATATAGGTAAGTTTGTCATAGACAAAGCTCTATGTGATTTAGGAGCTAGTATTAGCGTTATGCCTTTATCCATATGCAACAAACTGGAAATGGGTGATCTAAGACCAACAAAGATGTCCGCTCAATTGGCGGATTGCTCTGTCAAATACCCAGTAGGAATCTTGGAAAACGTTCCCGTACGAATAGGTCAATTCTACATCCCTACAGATTTCATAATCATGGACATTAGAGAAGATGAAAGTACACCTATCATTTTAGGAAGACCATTCTTAGCTACCGCTGGAGCTATCCTAGATGTAAAAAAGGTCAAACTAACCTTTGATTTAGGTGAAGAGAAAGTCGAATTTATTCTGACACAATTCTTACAAGTGCCTGCCATAGACGACACATGTTATCTGGTAGACATCATGGACGAATGCGTGAGAGAAATTGAATGGGAACCGATACCTTGTTCTGAAACCATGAAGATTCCCATACCTCTTATATTCGAAGATAACGAATGGTGTCCCGAATACCGAGACGACAATCTAAGCGAATGCTTAGCTCTGACACCCGACCACATGCCTTGTCCAAGAAAACCAGCATTAGATCTTAAGCCATTACCTAAGACCCTTAGGTATGAATTCCTCGACACCGAGTTTAAACGACCTGTAATTGTCAACGCGGACATAGGACAACAAGAAACAGACAAATTATTACAAGTCTTAAGAAAATACTCATCTTCCTTGGGATACAACATTACAGATCTCAAAGGAATAAGTCCTTCCATTTGCATGCATCATATTATGCTGGAAAATGACTGCAAATCTTCTAGAGAACATCAACGAAGAATTAACCCAATATGGAGCACCATAGTTAAAGACGAAGTAAAAAAACTTCTGAACGCAGGAATCATATACCCAATCTCTGATAGTCAATGGGTAAGCCCAGTCCACTGTGTATAAAAGAAAGGTGGTATAACAGTAACAATAAACAAAGCAGGCGAAGCTGTAGTAGAACGAATTGTAAGCGGAGCTAGGATGTGTATTGACTATAGGAAGCTAAACAAAGCCACTCGTAAAGACCATTTTCCTCTATCGTTCATCGATCAAATGCTTGAGCGATTAGCTAAGCACTCTCATTACTGTTATCTAGACGGTTACTCAGGATTCTTTCAAATTCCTATTCACCCCGATGACCAAGAGAAAACAACATTCACATGTCCTTATGGAACTTTCGCCTACAAACGAATGTCGTTTGGATTATGTAACGCTCCCGCCACATTTCATAGGTGCATGATGGCGATCTTTGCTGATTTCATAGACAATATCATGGAGGTCTTTATGGACGACTTCTCTGTATGTGGAGAGAGTTATGAAGATTGTCTAAAAAAGTTAGAGAAAGTTTTGGAGAGATGCGTAAAAGTTAACCTCATTCTGAATTGGGAAAAGTGCCACTTTATGGTCAAACAAGGAATCGTACTAGGACACGTTGTGTCTGAAAAGGGGATTGAAGTCGATAAAGCTAAGATCGAAGTCATAGAAAATTTGCAACCCCCTAAAATAGTAAGAGAAATACGCAGTTTCTTAGGACGCCGATTTTTACCGACGATTCATAAAAGATTTCTCGCAAATATCAAACCCTCTAACTACCCTCCTTATGAAAGACGTTGAATTCGATTTCGATGACAAATGCCTAAAGGCATTTAACCAATTTAAAACAGATCTTGTATCCGCACCAATCATGCAACCACCTGATTGGAGACTCCCATTTGAAATCATGTGCAACGCAAGTGATTACGCCGTAGGTGCAGTCCTGGGACAACAAAGATATAAGAAGCTTCATGCGATATACTATGCAAGTAGAACCTTGGACCCGGCACAGATGAATTACGCAACCACGGAAAAAGAACTTTTAGCTGTAGTCTTTGCACTAGACAAATTTCGCTCCTACCTAGTAGGCGCAAAAGTAATCATTTATACAGACCATGCAGCTATTAGATACCTCTTAACCAAGCAAGATTTGAAACCGAGACTATTGAGATGGATTCTACTTCTACAAGAGTTTGATTTAGAAATTAAAGACAAGAAAGGTACCGAGAACGTAGTAGCCGACCATTTATCCCGAATGGAGAGGCTGACACCAAAAGAGGTACCCATTAACGATGACTTCCCGTATGAACGTCTGTTAGCTCAAATGGACTTAGGAGATGCCAACGAAGAACCACCTGAATTAAATCCAAACCAACTACTTTTAGAACTTGACACACAAGTTGTTAGCCGTGATTCATAAGAAAGCCAAGACGCAATAAATAATGATATAAACGAAACCGTGGTCTCTGTCCGAACTAATCAAACCTTACCATGGTATGCGGATATAGCAAATTACTTGGCAGCCAAAATCCTACCCCCTGATCTGACTTATCAACAGAAGAAAAAATTCTTTCACGATCTGAAACATTACTTTTGGGATGAACCTTTACTATTCAAGAGAAGTGCCGACGGTATTTTCCGACGATGCGTCCCGGAAAGCGAAATTGAAAACATTATTTCTCATTGTCATGATGCCCCTTACGGAGGCCATGCAAGCACATCAAAGACATGTGCCAAAATTTTGTAGTTTGGTTTCTATTGGCCAAATTTATGGAAAGATGTGCACATAGCCATCCATAATTGCGATCGATGCCAACACACTGGAAACATATCCAGACGCGATGAGATGCCTCAGACTGGCATTCTACAAGTCGAAGTCTTTGATGTGTGGGGAATAGACTTCATGGGACCATTTCCATCCTTATTCAGTAACAAATATATACTCGTGGCTGTAGATTACGTTTCGAAACGGATCGAAGCAATAGCTTCTCCAACAAACGATACTAGAGTCGTGATTAAACTCTTCAAGAATATTATCTTCCCAAGATTTGGTGTACCCAAACAAGTCATAAGCGACAGTGGCTCCCACTTCATATCCAAAATCTTCGATAAACTCCTAACCAAATATGGGGTGAAACACCACGTAGCAACACCATACCACCCTCAAACAAGCGGACAGGTGGAAGTCTCAAATCGAGAAATAAAACAAATATTGGAAAAAAATGTTGCCACGTCAAGAAAGGACTGGTCGGCTAAGTTACCTGAAGCACTATGGGCTTACAGGACGGCGTTCAAGATGCCAATCGGTACAACACCCTTTAAACTCATCTATGGTAAGTCATGTCACCTGCCAGTAGAAATTGAACACAAAGCTTATTGGGAAATTAAAACTTTAAACCTAAGCTACACTATGGCAGGTGAGAAAAGGATCCTCGACATAAATGAACTGGAAGAGCTAAGATTAGACGCATATGAAAACGCGAGGATCTACAAAGAAAGGACGAAAAAGTGACATGACAAACGTATCTCAAGGAAGGAGTTCAATGAAGGAGATGTAGTTCTCTTATTCAACTCTCGTCTAAAAATCTTTCCCGGGAAACTCCATTCACGATGGTCTGGACCTTTCAAAGTGACCAAAGTTTTCCCCAGTGGTGCCATCGAGATCAAAGGAAAGTCCACGAACCCGTTCATAGTAAATGGCCAACGTTTAAAACATTATTACAGCGTTGAAAACAAGGACTACACCGTGAGCTTAACATTATTAGAGCTACCGCCCGAATTAGGAAACTAATTCACGTCTGAAATAATGTCAAGCTAACGACATTAAACAAGCGCTGTGTGGGAGGCAACCCCCAAGTTTTTCATTTAATTTCTTTCAAATCTCTTTATATTTTTATTTTGCATTCTGATTTTTATTCCCAGATTTTTTGTTTCTTTCTCTCATTGCACATTCTGTTTATTTGCATTCTTCTTTTACAAATTTTAGTACCGACTCACAGGAACTAACAAGATAAACTCATTTATGGATACTATCACCTTCGCTACGGAGGCCCAGCAGCGGCGGTATGAGATACTGGCTCAGCGCCAGATGAGCATGACTACTTATGTGCATGATCCCATGTAGACAATTTTAGGCATCAGGGAGAGTGTGTATTTTTTGTTCAACCAGATAGGTTGGGAAGGATTCCTTTCCCATCAATACCCCACATATCGAAACCTCACCTTAGAGTTCTTGAGCTCACTCATTTATAAACCCACCCAAGGACTAGGGCGTAGTAGGGGACATATGTCCTTCAGATTATTTGGCTTCACCCACCATTTTACAGTTTGTCGTCTTGCTGAGCTGCTAGTATTCCCTAGTTCTATAGATGCCTACATGGAAACCCAGGAGGATGACTACCTTAATTTTTAACTTAACCACTTTTGGAGGGATATAGCTGGCCAATACCCTGAGGACCCTGACCACCTAGATGTGACTGAGATCCATAACCCATCAATTAGGTATTTCCACCACATATTAGCTTTCACCCTTTTTGGAAAACCTATAAATAGACTCTCAATTTCTAGGGATGAGTTATTCATTATTTACTGTGCTTTCCAGTCCAGACCCGTCATTGGGGCATCATTTATGATCGCCAACATGTTTGCTATAGATTAATGTACCCATGAACCTATCTGTGTCGGCGGGATAATCACTATGATAGCCGAGGCCTTATCCCTGTGGTCATCATTATCACGCTTTACGCCATATGGCAGGTACTATACCATGGATATCCCCTTCTGTTTTAACATATCTCTAATAGGTAACCTCGACCCACCTCACTTTCAGCTGCTTACTAAATGACCCTGTCTACTACTTCCTCTTGCCTAGCCCTGAGAACACAAGCGTCCATACTAAGAAAAACTGGCTATATAACCTAGAAAAGACAGATGAACATGACCCTGAGAGAGAGGAGAGCGACCCGTCCACACCTTCCGGTTACCATGACTATACTCCATCAGAATACCCTACACCTCCCCTTGTTACCGAAGCTGTTGACGTCCCTATGGTTGATCATGCACATGCTATCACGAAACTACAGTTAGATGTTACTACGCTCTGAGCAGAGCTCACCACCGTTAAAGATAATATCAGCACACTTCAGCGTGACTTCTTTCATTTTATAGATGTCGTCACAGAGCAGTTCGATCATATTTATCAGTATCTGCACGCTACTGCTCCACCTCCAGGAGGTCCTAGTGCTCGATAGTTTTGTTTTTGTGCCACCCTAGTGAGGACATTGTTTGTTCTCAGTATGGGGAGGGTTTCATTATTATTCTTAATACTCATATCTTTCGAATACTTTGTTACTTTCGGTTCTAAAAATTTCAAATATCTAATTATCTATTTATTTCATATTTATCTATTTACTTCAAATTTATCTATTTATTTCAAAGTATTTATTTATTTTCATTTACATTTCATACTTTGCATATTCGGTTATTATTTATCTTTAATTAAATTATTTCTTATTTATTTATTTCGATTATCATTCCTCCGATTCTACTATGTGCCACTAACTATTCACATAGATAAATATCCCTTGCAACACTACTCAAACTATATGAATAAATTAATTAATCAATTCTTGCTTTACTGCACGCAGTCAAACAAAAGACATGCACGCACCATTACACCCTGACGGACATCAGGAGGCATGTGAAGAACGTCAGAGCTTGTCTCTTTGACCCTGACGAACGTCAGGGAATGCGTGACGAGCGTCAGAAGCCTGTCTCCCACGATTTCTTCCCGTGACCGTTGAATCATTGAAACTTGAGCGAAATTTTGTTTTAAAACCCCCCACTACCCCATTACTCCATCCATCCTTAACTTCTATAACCTCTCATATTCATAATTATCCCATAAACTCCATTCAACTTCCTACTCAATAAAACCCATCTATTTAAACCCTTCTCCCATCACTTAGTTCTCACCACTACCACCCACCTTCCATCTCTTCATCACAAATACATCTTTCTTCCTTATCAAGTTCAAAATCATGGTCGCCCGAAGGAATCCACCAAACCAAGCCGAACCCGACATGCGCCATCTCGTGCTCCGACAAGGAGAAATAGGCGAACTTCAAAAAGAAAGGTACATAAAATTCCATCGTCGAGGTTTGACATCCACGAGGTTCGTCGACAACAACTGCTTGCAAGAATTGGGGTTGCAAACCTATATGCAAGGCTTGTTGAACAAAGTTGGCCTGAGCTTTATAAGCACGATGAACACACCAACCTACAAAGCTCTAACGTTGGAATTCTTAAGTTCCTACGCCTATCACACTCGCGATGATACTGACGCACACCTAACGGGAGCCGCTCAATTTCGTATGTTCAACCGAGAGTACACACTTAGCCATGAAAATTTGAGCGAAATATTTCATTTTCCCCGTGGAAATAATGTGCAATATCGCATTCCCCCGAAATTGGATTGGAATGGAAGTGCATCCGCACTATGGGAGAGAATAACCGGTGAACCAAATTTAATTCCCGAAGCACGTTACGCCTCTCACATTCACAACCCAAACATTTGCTTCTTACACCGCATTATGGCAAACACAGTGTTTAGAAGGGCAAACAACAACAAAGTCAACACTAAAGAGTTGTATGCTCTTCACTATACCTTTTCACAAGACCTACGTCTTAATCCCGTTAATTTAATGATGGCCCATATTTAAAACCTTGTTACGAGAGATGGGACTACGCCTTTTTGTATCAGAGGCATTGTCACCACAATCGCAGTTCACCTGAACTTGGGGGGAAATGATTCAACTCCTACCTTCGCTGCCAGCAGTTTATATGGATATTGATAACTGTAGAGTTGGCCGCCTGATCAAAGTGCGAGAAGCTGGAGGGTACTATCTAATGGTTAAGAATGCAAAAGTTCGTAGCGTGATCATGCTGAATCACAATCGTACAAATTTGGGCAATCCAGATAATTGGCTTTACAACCTGAACGCCCCAGAACCCAGAGAAAATGAGCAAGGAAATCAAGGTGATGCCAATAACACTGCTGATGATGAAATCGAAGAAGAATTAGAGCAGCAAGCGCCCCAACCACAACACGCCGACAATCCTGACACCATTGATGCAATCTATGCCGCAATAATACAGCAAAACCAGCTATCCACTCAACGCTAACAGAGCCTCGAGACGCGCCAAATTGAGATGATGAATCTCATGCAACAAATGCAGAGAGACCAAAACGACTACACTCACAGGCATGGTCAAAGTATGCTGGAATTCACCGCAGGAATGACGGAAGATATGCGAGCCTTAACACTTCGTGTTGACGACTTGCATAACGTCATTTCTCAGAGGAATGGAGGCGAATCTTCCAGACACGGTGAGCAAGCACGTCGAAGAGCGAGGACACGTGGCAGATTCCGAAGACAAGAGGAGGAAGAATGATTGTCTAGTTTCCATTTCCCCTTTCCATCTTCTGTCAATACATTGAGGATAATGTATGATTCAAGTATGGTGGAGGAAGTATTTCCCTTTCCTAGTAATTTTTATTTTCTTTGTAATTTCCCTTCCGTTATCTCTAATTCAATAAAAAAAAATTTATCAAGTTATCTATTGAAGTATTTTGTATTGTTCTTTTAGACTCCCCTTTCTTTTTGAGCCCTACAATTTTTTTATATAAAAAAATAGCATAACCTTGACTCACTTGACAAGTACATAGACTGCAAGATCTTTAATTGTCAGGATTTGTGGCAAGATTAAGCGAAATTTCTACCGTCTAGACATTCAACAACCCCAGAGTATGATAGATTAGTTCAAGTACCTGTTATTCCAACACCCTGAGTGTTAGTCTTTGTAGTAACCCTGAGTAGTTTATATTAGCAGTCAGCACCGTCTTAAACACAAACTACACAGGAAGTCGATGAATATAAGTGGATGATATAATATTTCAGCAAAATGTTGCAAGGAAACACACCAATTAAATTGGGCGATCCTTACCCGATCGTCTAATCCAAAGGATGTAAACCTTACAAAGCAACATGAAAAATCATTTGGTAGATGGTTCAGGAGCATCTGGTATTGAACTCGGTAGGGCAGATTACAGTCTGATCCCCCGCATCCAACCATTGAATTGAAAAAGGTTGCCACATTACTGTGCCAGAAACCTCTAAGGTTTAAAAGGATCATAACCACTAACTGACTGTTCTGCTATGTGCGTGTAAAGATAAAGGGCTTAATGTGATTGGGCTAGAATGAAAAGGACAAAACAAGACAAATACTCAAGGTAGGATATGATAGGACCCGTAACTAGTTTACATAAAATGGGACTGTCTAGTGTCATTGCCGTAGTAATGAAGCATGAATCAAGCTATCAATTTTTTGACAAAAACACAACGCAGCCATATATTAGTTGATCCGAGTCATAACCGTGCATCTGACCATGTTTAGAAAAACATCGTACTTAGCATTTGCTTGAGGACAAGCAAAGTTTAAGTATGGGGGAGTTTGATGACACACAAATATATGATATTTTTGGCTTGATATACACAAAATATTTCTCATACTTTAGTTTAAATTAAATTATTTTATAGGTATTATGCAGGTATTCTTCTATTTTTGCAGATATACATTAAGCTGAACACTTTGGAAGAAATGAAGAAAAAAGGTGCAAAGATAGCAAAAAGGGCCAAAGGAGAAGAAATCAGCTTAATCCCATCATAAAGCATGTGAGCACGTATGTGAGCACGTGGCCCACCATGCAAAGGCCTTGACGATCGTCAAGGAGTGATGCCGCTCGTCACGCGAAGTGATGGACCAAGTGACCATCGTCACTTGGACTTGACGAACGTCACAAGCCCATTGTCTCCCTCTTGACCACGTATCCAACGGAAGGAAACCAATTCAAAAGCAAATCCAATGATCACCCTATTTCTCTGATCCACTCAGTCAATGTATGAAGAACGTAACTAATTTAATGGTCCTATTATTTCTCAAAGGAACACAAAGTGTTCCTACATTACCGAGAACGAACTTATCACACAGGGGTAATAAATAGGACCTTGGACCATACGAAAAAGGGAGTTCTTTTTTTGGAAGAAACTTTGGAGAATTCATTTTTACTCTAAGCAAATATTCTTTAAGCATTATTCATTTCCCAACAATTTCTATATTTCCTCTAGCATTTATTTTTATTGTTCGGTTACATTTGTTCCCGACCGAAGCAAAGCCTACCGTTTGTGCAGGAGTGCTTCCATATCCAGAATTATTACCAGGTTTATGTTTATGAATTTTTATTACTTTTAATCAATATAACCATGTTTATTTTCGTATGTCTCTGGAATTATTCTGTGATTTGCTCTGATATTATGTTAGGCTAGAATTCATATACCGGTATGTAAGGTCACCTAACCAAGGGATCGAGTGACTTAGTTGGGATTATTTTTACTACAAAACCTTCTTTTCTGGTCTAAGTTACTATTTTTAATCATTAAATTGTTTTGTTACGAAAGTAAAAAAACAGATAGAGGTTAGGATCAACAAAGCGGAAGCTTGAGATCTTTTAACTAGACAGTAGTAATTAGGCATTAGCTTAAAATACAGCGGAAACACTTTAAAGTTAATTAAGATTTTATTTAGTTTTCAAAAGGTGTTTTTAACTCCTGCGGGATGGAGGAAGTGTACGTTAGGACTTAACTGCATAGCCTAGATCAACAAAACGACAGTGTGAGACGAGGGTTTTTAAACTAAATAAGTTTTACTGAAAGCTGTTTTGAAAATATAAAGACACCCAACCGGTCGCTAGTTCCCGAGGTTCGACTATTGCATACTAGTAGTTCCGCTTATTGATTATTAAAAATCCAACTTAATTTAGTATTTAGTTTTCCCTACAACCCAATAAAACATTCATTAGCTTTAGATTTGAGAAGTAACAATAGAAGACGGTAGTTCAATTCATCAGTCTCTGTGGTTCGATATCTTTTAAAACTACACGACAAGACTGTGCACTTGCAGTCCGAATCATTGGATACCTAAGTAAAATCCCGATCAAGGCACTCTCTCCTTTTGAATGTTATAGATTTGAATTTATTGATATTTATCCTGCTCTAATTTAATTATGAAAAAGAGATAACAATAATGGAGATCAAACAGTTAGAATAAATCTAACGTTTATAAATTATCCATGAGAAATGAGAATAGAAAAAACATTGTAAAATAGTTTATATAAATACAACTGAGGATAATTTCCTCACATATATATTGCTTTTTTTTTTCTTATTAGACCTATACATTAATTTAGAGTTTCATATTTTTGTAACCTTTAATGTTTAATGGTTAATAAGCAAGTTTAATTGTTAATAAGCAAGTTATGCAATGTAAATCAACTTATGATAAAATTCTTTATCATGCAAATCCGTATAATAAAATATTCGTATAACTCTATATCAAATATTTGTATAATAAAATTTATTTTTGGATTAAAATCTATTATCATAGAGATGAAATCTGTAAAATTTAACATCATTTAAAAATAATTTGATAATAAAATTTATTCGATAACTCTTTATCAAATTCATCTTTGGATTGAAACCTATTATCATAAAGATCAAATCTACAAAATTTAACATCAATCGAAAATAATTTGATATGTTAAAGAGAATGATCAAAATTAACGATTTTCTTAAAATTTTGTCCGACGATTACATGTTCTCTTAACATTAAATATTATGTGTTTGAAGGTTTGAGAGAGACTTAGTATCATGAAGGATAATTGCTAGACCTTTGTGAGGATATGATCAAATTTAGTGAGACTTGTTTGTGTTGTCAGAACGAGGTTACATAAGACTAAAAGAAGTTTAGATTATTATTGGGGTTGTGCTCATTGCATCCCATGTAGTGTTCACACACCATATGAAAACTCGAAAGTGCCCTTCAAAGCATCTAAAGATTGAAATTAGCGTATTTTATAACAAAATCACTTCATCATAGAGACACCTCCATTTTTACCAAAAAATATTTTGGATTTCAATCTCCCAATATACCTCTATTAAAATTCAGATTTCAATCTCCAGATAAAACTCACAGCATTGACTTGGGCCTATGTTTCATCAAAAGATGGTTAAAATGGAGTGAATCCAAACTTCAAATTTCTAACAAACCCCAAGACAATATTTTCACCCCTCGACACTAGCTTTGAATAAAATTTTCATTATTAATAAATCATACATTATAAGTCATTTTTAATCATACCCATAATAGAACATACACATTAGTCATTCATTAATATGATCACAAATTCAAACAAAATGTTGGTAAAACATACATCAGTATTCATAAAATACGACAAACTATACAAATTTTCAAAATGTTAATATAAAAATACAAATTAACATATAACTATTAGGTATATCCAACACATATATTCCTCCTCTTCCTCCTATACGATAACGCATGTCGCGCCTTTGCTAAGATTTCCTGTAGAATAACTCTCTCAAGAGTGGCTTCCTAAAAGTTAACCCTAGATATGGCCTTTCTTCCAATAGCAACTATAAGGTGACATATTGGAAATACATCTATGATATGATCTTCCTTCACTTGTTCCTTTTCTAGTGTCTCCTAATGAGTTTGCCTAAGAAATCTCCTTCTGCATCTAGTATCATGTAAAGATGGATCACTTCATAAAACCATTGTATGTAATCCTGTATCATACTCCATGGATAGGGAGTTGACATACAATATTCATCCTCTGCTTAGTATGCAAATATCAAATCGACATATTTACGGAGGACAATGACAGAAGCACTAAGCATATACTTTGTAGATACCCAAACTTCCATAATACTTGTTCAGGTAGATGTGGATATATAAGTCGAGACTTACAGGCCAACCATCTAGAGTACCACAATATCATCTCTAGTCGTGTGTAACG
>CATIWC010003606.1:0-37381 GCA_948472305.1 Vicia faba | reverse complement strand
CGTTCGTAATAAATAAACTATATAATGAGGCTAGAAAGTATATTTATTCACCATATTCACATTGAATTATGGTATAATAGATGTAAACAATTTCAATATTATTCTTCTTATCCATCACCAAATTTTAGGTTACTTCATCACTAAGAAACTAAGTTAAAAGACTATTAGTTAACGACATATATTTCACATACGTTCGTAAAAATTAAAACTATATATTGAGGCTAGAAAGTATATTTATTCACCATATTCACATTGAATTATGGTATAATAGATGTAAACAATTTCAATATTATTCTTCTTATCCATCACCATATTTTAGGTTACTTCATCACAAAGAAACTAAATTAAAAGACTATTAATTTATGACTTATATTACCTATACGTTCATAATAATTAAAACTATATAATGAGGTTACATAGTAAATTTATTCACCATATTCACATGGTATTATGGTATAATAGATGTAAACAATTTCAATATTATTCTTCTTATCCATCACCATATTTTAGTTTACTTCATCACTAAGAAACAAGTTAAAAGACTATTAGTTAATGACATATATTTCATATACGTTCGTAATAATTAAAATTATATATTGAGGTTAGATAGTAAATTTATTGACCATATTCACATTGTATTATGGTATAATAGATGTAAACAATTTTAATATTATTCTTCTTATCCATCACCAAATTTTAGGTTACTTCATCACTAAGAAACTAAGTTAAAAGACTATAGTTAATGACATATATTTCATATACGTTTGTAATAATTAAAACTATATATTGAGGTTAGATAGTAAATTATTCACCATATTCACATTGTATTATGGTATAATAGATGTAAACAATTTTAATATTATTCTTCTTATCCATCACCAAATTTTAGGTTACTTCATCACTAAGAAACTAAGTTAAAAGACTATAGTTAATGACATATATTTCATATACGTTCGTAATAAATAAAACTATATAATGAGGTTAGATAATAAATTTATTAACCATATTCACACTGTATTATGGTATAATAGATGTAAACAATTTCAATATTATTCTTCTTATCCGTCACCAAATTTTAGGTTACTTTATCACTAAGAAACTATGTTAAAAGACAATTAATTAATGACATATATTTCATATACGTTCGTAATAATTAAAACTATATAATGAGGCTAGAAAGTATATTTATTTACCATATTCACATTGTAATATGGTATAATAGATGTAAACAATTTCAATATTATTCTTCTTATCCATCACCAAATTTTAGGTTACTTCATCACTAAGAAACTAAGTTAAAAGACTATTAATTTATGACTTATATTTCCTATACGTTCATAATAATTAAAACTATATAATGAGGTTAGATAGTAAATTTATTCACCATATTCACATGATATTATGGTATAATAGATGTAAACAATTTCAATATTATTCTTCTTATCCATCACCAAATTTTAGTTTACTTCATCACTAAGAAACAAGTTAAAAGACTATTAGTTAGTGACATATATTTCATATACGTTCGTAATAATTAAAACTATATATTGAGGTTTGATAGTAAATTTATTCACCATATTCACATTGTATTATGGTATAATAGATGTAAACAATTTCAATATTATTCTTCTTATCCATCACCAAATTTTAGGTTACTTCATCACTAAGATACTAAGTTAAAAGACTATTAATTTATGACATATATTTCCTATACGTTCATAATAATTAAAACTGTATAATGAGGTTAGATAGTAAATTTATTCACCATATTCACATGGTATTATGGTATAATAGATGTAAACAATTTCAATATTATTCTACTTATCCATCACCAAATTTTAGTTTACTTCATCACTAAGAAACAAGTTAAAAGACTATTAGTTAATGACATATATTTCATATACGTTCGTAATAATTAAAACTACATATTGAGGTTAGATAGTAAATTTATTCACCATATTCACATTGTATTATGGTATAATAGATATAAACAATTTTAATATTATTCTTCTTATCCATCACCAAATTTTAGGTTACTTCATCACTAAGAAACTAAGTTAAAAGACTATAGTTAATGACATATATTTCATATACATTCGTAATAAATAAAACTATATAATGAGGTTAGATAGTAAATTTATTCACCATATTCACATTGTATTATGGTATAATAGATGTAAACAATTTCAATATTATTCTTCTTATCCATCACCAAATTTTAGGTTACTTCATCACTAAGAAACTAAGTTAAAAGACTATAGTTAATGACATATATTTCATATACGTTCGTAATAATTAAAACTATATATTGAGGTTAGATAGTAAATTTATTCACCATATTCAAATTGAATTATGGTATAATACATGTAAACAATTTCAATATTATTCTTCTTATCCATCACGAAATTTTAGGTTACTTCATCTCTAAGAAACTAAGTTAAAAGACTATAGTTAATGACATATATTTCATATACGTTCGTAATAAATAAAACTATATAATGAGGCTAGAAAGTATATTTATTCACCATATTCACACTGTATTATGGTATAATAGATGTAAACAATTTCAATATTATTCTTCTTATCCGTCACCAAATTTTAGGTTACTTTATCACTAAGAAACTATGTTAAAAGACAATTAATTAATGACATATATTTCATATACGTTCGTAATAATTAAAACTATATAATGAGGCTAGAAAGTATATTTATTCACCATATTCACATTGTAATATGGTATAATAGATGTAAACAATTTCAATATTATTCTTCTTATCCATCACCAAATTTTAGGTTACTTCATCACTAAGAAACTAAGTTAAAAGACTATTAATTTATGACTTATATTTCCTATACGTTCATAATAATTAAAACTATATAATGAGGTTAGATAGTAAATTTATTCACCATATTCACATGATATTATGGTATAATAGATGTAAACAATTTCAATATTATTCTTCTTATCCATCACCAAATTTTAGTTTACTTCATCACTAAGAAACAAGTTAAAAGACTATTAGTTAGTGACATATATTTCATATACGTTCGTAATAATTAAAACTATATATTGAGGTTTGATAGTAAATTTATTCACCATATTCACATTGTATTATGGTATAATAGATGTAAACAATTTCAATATTATTCTTCTTATCCATCACTAAATTTTAGGTTACTTCATCACTAAGATACTAAGTTAAAAGACTATTAATTTATGACATATATTTCCTATACGTTCATAATAATTAAAACTGTATAATGAGGTTAGATAGTAAATTTATTCACCATATTCACATGGTATTATGGTATAATAGATGTAAATAATTTCAATATTATTCTACTTATCCATCACCAAATTTTAGTTTACTTCATCACTAAGAAACAAGTTAAAAGACTATTAGTTAATGACATATATTTCATATACGTTCGTAATAATTAAAACTACATATTGAGGTTAGATAGTAAATTTATTCACCATATTCACATTGTATTATGGTATAATAGATATAAACAATTTTAATATTATTCTTCTTATCCATCACCAAATTTTAGGTTACTTCATCACTAAGAAACTAAGTTAAAAGACTATAGTTAATGACATATATTTCATATACGTTCGTAATAATTAAAACTATATATTGAGGTTAGATAGTAAATTTATTCACCATATTCACATTGTATTATGGTATAATAGATGTAAAAATTTTTAATATTACTCTTCTTATCCATCACCAAATTTTAGGTTACTTCATCACTAAGAAACTACGTTAAAAGACTATAGTTAATGACATATATTTCATATACGTTCGTAATAAATAAAACTATATAATGAGGTTAGATAGTAAATTTATTCACCATATTCACACTGTATTATGGTATAATAGATGTAAACAATTTCAATATTATTCTTCTTATCCATCACCAAATTTTAGGTTACTTCATCACTAAGAAACTAAGTTAAAAGACAATTAATTAATGACATATATTTCATATACGCTCGTAATAATTAAAACTATATAATGAGGCTAGAAAGTATATTTATTCACCATATTCACATTGTATTATGGTATAATAGATGTAAACAATTTCAATATTATTCTTCTTATCCATCACCAAATTTTAGGTTACTTCATCACTAAGAAACTAAGTTAAATGACTATTAATTTATGGCTTATATTTCCTATATGTTCATAATAATTAAAACTATATAATGAGGTTAGATATTAAATTTATTCACCATATTCACATGGTATTATGGTATAATAGATGTAAACAATTTCAATATTATTCTTCTTATCCATCACCAAATTTTAGTTTACTTCATCACTAAGAAACAAGTTAAAAGACTATTAGTTAATGACATATATTTCATATACGTTCGTAATAATTAAAACTATATATTGAGGTTAGATAGTAAATTTATTCACCATATTCACATTGTATTATGGTATAATAGATGTAAACAATTTTAATATTATTCTTCTTATCCATCACCAAATTTTAGGTTACTTCATCACTAAGAAACTAAGTTAAAAGACTATAGTTAATGACATATATTTCATATACGTTCGTAATAAATAAAACTATATAATTAGGCTAGAAAGTATATTTATTCACCATATTCAAATTGAATTATGGTATAATAGATGTAAACAATTTCAATATTATTCTTCTTATCCATCACCAAATTTTAGGTTACTTCATCACTAAGAAACTAAGTTAAAAGACTATAGTTAATGACATATATTTCATATACGTTCGTAATAATTAAAACTATATATTGAGGTTAGATAGTAAATTTATTCACCATATTCACATTGTATTATGGTATAATAGATGTAAAAATTTTTAATATTACTCTTCTTATCCATCACCAAATTTTAGGTTACTTCATCACTATGAAACTACGTTAAAAGACTATAGTTAATGACATATATTTCATATACGTTCGTAATAAATAAAACTATATAATGAGGTTAGATAGTAAATTTATTCACCATATTCACACTGTATTATGGTATAATAGATGTAAACAATTTCAATATTATTCTTCTTATCCATCACCAAATTTTAGGTTACTTCATCACTAAGAAACTAAGTTAAAAGACAATTAATTAATGACATATATTTCATATACGTTCGTAATAATTAAAACTATATAATGAGGCTAGAAAGTATATTTATTCACCATATTCACATTGTATTATGGTATAATAGATGTAAACAATTTCAATATTATTCTTCTTATCCATCACCAAATTTTAGGTTACTTCATCACTAAGAAACTAAGTTAAATGACTATTAATTTATGGCTTATATTTCCTATATGTTCATAATAATTAAAACTATATAATGAGGTTAGATATTAAATTTATTCACCATATTCACATGGTATTATGGTATAATAGATGTAAACAATTTCAATATTATTCTTCTTATCCATCACCAAATTTTAGTTTACTTCATCACTAAGAAACAAGTTAAAAGACTATTAGTTAATGACATATATTTCATATACGTTCGTAATAATTAAAACTATATATTGAGGTTAGATAGTAAATTTATTCACCATATTCACATTGTATTATGGTATAATAGATGTAAACAATTTTAATATTATTCTTCTTATCCATCACCAAATTTTAGGTTACTTCATCACTAAGAAACTAAGTTAAAAGACTATAGTTAATGACATATATTTCATATACGTTCGTAATAAATAAAACTATATAATTAGGCTAGAAAGTATATTTATTCACCATATTCAAATTGAATTATGGTATAATAGATGTAAACAATTTCAATATTATTCTTCTTATCCATCACCAAATTTTAGGTTACTTCATCACTAAGAAACTAAGTTAAAAGACTATTAGTTAACGACATATATTTCACATACGTTCGTAATAATTAAAACTATATATTGAGGTTAGATAGTATATTTATTCACCATATTCACATTGCATTATGGTATAATAGATGTAAACAATTTCTATATTATTATTCTTATCCATCACCAAATTTTAGGTTACTTCATCACAAAGAAACTAAATTAAAAGACTATTAATTTATGACTTATATTTCCTATACGTTCATAATAATTAAAACTATATAATGAGGTTAGATAGTAAATTTATTCACCATATTCACATGGTATTATGGTATAATAGATGTAAACAATTTCAATATTATTCTTCTTATCCATCACCATATTTTAGTTTACTTCATCACTAAGAAACAAGTTAAAAGACTATTAGTTAATGACATATATTTCATATACGTTCGTAATAATTAAAACTATATATTGAGGTTAGATAGTAAATTTATTCACCATATTCACATTGTATTATGGTATAATAGATGTAAACAATTTTAATATTATTCTTCTTATCCATCACCAAATTTTAGGTTACTTCATCACTAAGAAACTAAGTTAAAAGACTATAGTTAATGACATATATTTCATATACGTTCAAAATAATTAAAACTATATTTTGAGGTTAGATAGTAAATTTATTCACCATATTCACATTGTATTATGGTATAATAGATGTAAACAATTTTATTATTATTCTTCTTTTCCATCACCAAATTTTAGGTTACTTCATCACTAAGAAACTAAGTTAAAAGACTATAGTTAATGACATATATTTCATATACGTTCGTAATAAATAAAACTATATAATGAGGTTAGATAGTAAATTTATTCACCATATTCACAGTGTATTATGGTATAATAGATGTAAACAATTTCAATATTATTCTTCTTATCCATCACCAAATTTTAGGTTAGTTTATCACTAAGAAACTAAGTTAAAAGACAATTAATTAATGACATATATTTCATATACGTTCGTAATAATTAAAACTATATAATGAGGCTAGAAAGTATATTTATTCACCATATTCACATTGTATTATGGTATAATAGATGTAAACAATTTCAATATTATTCTTCTTATCCATCACCAAATTTTAGGTTACTTCATCACTAAGAAACTAAGTTAAATGACTATTAATTTATGGCTTATATTTCCTATATGTTCATAATAATTAAAACTATATAATGAGGTTAGATATTAAATTTATTCACCATATTCACATGGTATTATGGTATAATAGATGTAAACAATTTCAATATTATTCTTCTTATCCATCACCAAATTTTAGTTTACTTCATCACTAAGAAACAAGTTAAAAGACTATTAGTTAATGACATATATTTCATATACGTTCGTAATAATTAAAACTATATATTGAGGTTAGATAGTAAATTTATTCACCATATTCACATTGTATTATGGTATAATAGATGTAAACAATTTTAATATTATTCTTCTTATCCATCACCAAATTTTAGGTTACTTCATCACTAAGAAACTAAGTTAAAAGACTATAGTTAATGACATATATTTCATATACGTTCGTAATAAATAAAACTATATAATTAGGCTAGAAAGTATATTTATTCACCATATTCAAATTTAATTATGGTATAATAGATGTAAACAATTTCAATATTATTCTTCTTATCCATCACCAAATTTTAGGTTACTTAATCACTAAGAAACTAAGTTAAAAGACTATTAGTTAACGACATATATTTCACATACGTTCGTAATAATTAAAACTATATATTGAGGTTAGATAGTATATTTATTCACCATATTCACATTGCATTATGGTATAATAGATGTAAACAATTTCTATATTATTCTTCTTATCCATCACCAAATTTTAGGTTACTTCATCACAAAGAAACTAAATTAAAAGACTATTAATTTATGACTTATATTTCCTATACGTTCATAATAATTAAAACTATATAATGAGGTTAGATAGTAAATTTATTCACCATATTCACATGGTATTATGGTATAATAGATGTAAACAATTTCAATATTATTCTTCTTATCCATCACCATATTTTAGTTTACTTCATCACTAAGAAACAAGTTAAAAGACTATTAGTTAATGACATATATTTCATATACGTTCGTAATAATTAAAACTATATATTGAGGTTAGATAGTAAATTTATTCACCATATTCATATTGTATTATGGTATAATAGATGTAAATAATTTTAATATTATTCTTCTTATCCATCACCAAATTTTAGGTTACTTCATCACTAAGAAACTAAGTTAAAAGACTATAGTTAATGACATATATTTCATATACGTTCGTAATAATTAAAACTATATATTGAGGTTAGATAGTAAATTTATTCACCATATTCACATTGTATTATGGTATAATAGATGTAAACAATTTTAATATTATTCTTCTTATCCATCACCAAATTTTAGGTTACTTCATCACTAAGAAACTAAGTTAAAGGACTATAGTTAATGACATATATTTCATATACGTTCGTAATAAATAAAACTATATAATGAGGTTAGATAGTAAATTTATTCACCATATTCACAGTGTATTATGGTATAATAGATGTAAACAATTTCAATATTATTCTTCTTATCCATCACCAAATTTTAGGTTACTTTATCACTAAGAAACTAAGTTAAAAGACAATTAATTAATGACATATATTTCATATACGTTCGTAATAATTAAAACTATATAATGAGGCTAGAAAGTATATTTGTTCACCATATTCACATTGTATTATGGTATAATAGATGTAAACAATTTCAATATTATTCTTCTTATCCATCACCAAATTTTAGGTTACTTCATCACTAAGAAACTAAGTTAAAAGACTATTAATTTATGACTTATATTTCCTATACGTTCATAATAATTAAAACTATATAATGAGGTAAGATAGTAAATTTATTCACCATATTCACATGGTATTATGGTATAATAGATGTAAACAATTTCAATATTATTCTTCTTATCCATCACCAAATTTTAGTTTACTTCATCACTAAGAAACAAGTTAAAAGACTATTAGTTAATGACATATATTTCATATACGTTCGTAATAATTAAAACTATATATTGAGGTTAGATAGTAAATTTATTCACCATATTCATATTGTATTATGGTATAATAGATGTAAATAATTTTAATATTATTCTTCTTATCCATCACCAAATTTTAGTTTACTTCATCACTAAGAAACTAAGTTAAAAGACTTTAGTTAATGACATATATTAAATATACGTTCGTAATAATTAAAACTATATATTGAGGTTAGATAGTAAATTTATTCACCATATTCACATTGTATTATGGTATAATAGATGTAAACAATTTTAATATTATTCTTCTTATCCATCACCAAATTTTAGGTTACTTCATCACTAAGAAACTAAGTTAAAAGACTATAGTTCATGACATATATTTCATATACGTTCGTAATAAATAAAACTATATAATGAGGTTAGATAGTAAATTTATTCACCATATTCACAGTGTATTATGGTATAATAGATGTAAACAATTTCAATATTATTCTTCTTATCCATCACCAAATTTTAGGTTACTTTATCACTAAGAAACTAAGTTAAAAGACAATTAATTAATGACATATATTTCATATACGTTCGTAATAATTAAAACTATATAATGAGGCTAGAAAGTATATTTGTTCACCATATTCACATTGTATTATGGTATAATAGATGTAAACAATTTCAATATTATTCTTCTTATCCATCACCAAATTTTAGGTTACTTCATCACTAAGAAACTAAGTTAAAAGACTATTAATTTATGACTTATATTTCCTATACGTTCATAATAATTAAAACTATATAATGAGGTAAGATAGTAAATTTATTCACCATATTCACATGGTATTATGGTATAATAGATGTAAACAATTTCAATATTATTCTTCTTATCCATCACCAAATTTTAGTTTACTTCATCACTAAGAAACAAGTTAAAAGACTATTAGTTAGTGACATATATTTCATATACGTTCGTAATAATTAAAACTATATATTGAGGTTAGATAGTAAATTTATTCACCATATTCACATTGTATTATGGTATAATAGACGTAAACAATTTCAATATTATTCTTCTTATCCATCACCAAATTTTAGGTTACTTCATCACTAAGAAACTAAGTTAAAAGACTATAGTTAATGACATATATTTCATATACGTTCGTAATAATTAAAACTATATATTAAGGTTAGATAATAAATTTATTCACCATATTCACATTGTATTATGGTATAATAGATGTAAAAAATTTTAATATTATTCTTCTTATCCATCACCAAATTTTAGGTTACTTCATCACTAAGAAACTACGTTAAAAGACTATAGTTAATGACATATATTTCCTATACGTTCGTAATAAATAAAACTATATAATGAGGTTAGATAGTAAATTTATTCACCATATTCACATGGTATTATGGTATAATAGATGTAAACAATTTCAATATTATTCTTCTTATCCATCACCAAATTTTAGGTTACTTCATCACTAAGAAACTAAGTTAAATGAATATTAATTTATGGCTTATATTTCCTATACGTTCATAATAATTAAAACTATATAATGAGGTTAGATAGTAAATTTATTCACCACATTCACATGGTATTATGGTATAATAGATGTAAACAATTTCAATATTATTCTTCTTATCCATCACCAAATTTTAGTTTACTTCATCACTAAGAAAAAAGTTAAAAGACTATTAGTTAATGACATATATTTCATATACGTTCGTAATAATTAAAACTATATATTGAGGTTAGATAGTAAATTTATTCACCATATTCACATTGTATTATGGTATAATAGATGTAAACAATTTTAATATTATTCTTCTTATCCATCACCAAATTTTAGGTTACTTCATCACTAAGAAACTAAGTTAAAAGACTATAGTTAATGACATATATTTCATATACGTTCGTAATAAATAAAACTATATAATGAGGTTAGATAGTAAATTTATTCACCATATTCACATTGTATTATGGTATAATAGATGTAAACAATTTCAATATTATTCTTCTTATCCATCACCAAATTTTAGGTTACTTCATCACTAAGAAACTAAGTTAAAAGACAATTAATTAATGACATATATTTCATATACGTTCGTAATAATTAAAACTATATATTGAGGTTAGATAGTAAATTTATTCACCATATTCACATTGTATTATGGTATAATAGATGTAAAAAATTTTAATATTATTCTTCTTATCCATCACCAAATTTTAGGTTACTTCATCACTAAGAAACTACGTTAAAAGACTATAGTTAATGACATATATTTCATATACGTTCGTAATAAATAAAACTATATAATGAGGTTAGATAGTAAATTTATTCACTATATTCACATTGTATTATTGTATAATAGATGTAAACAATTTCAATATTATTCTTCTTATCCATCACCAAATTTTAGGTTACTTCATCACTAAGAAACTAAGTTAAAAAACAATTAATTAATGATATATATTTCATATACGTTCGTAATAATTAAAACTATATAATGAGGCTAGAAAGTATATTTATTCACCATATTCACACTGTATTATGGTATAATAGATGTAAACTATTTCAATATTATTCTTCTTATCCATCACCAAATTTTAGGTTACTTCATCACTAAGAAACTAAGTTAAAAGACAATTAATTAATGACATATATTTCATATACGTTCGTAATAATTAAAACTATATAATGAGGCTAGAAAGTATATTTATTCACCATATTCACATTGTATTATGGTATAATAGATGTAAACAATTTCAATATTATTCTTCTTATCCATCACCAAATTTTAGGTTACTTCATCACTAAGAAACTAAGTTAAAAGACTATTAATTTATGACAAATATTTCCTATACGTTCATAATAATTAAAACTATATAATGAGGTTAGATAGTAAATTTATTCACCATATTCACATGGTATTATGGTATAATAGATGTAAACAATTTCAATATTATTCTTCTTATCCATCACCAAATTTTAGGTTACTTCATCACAAAGAAACTAAGTCAAAAGACTATTAATTTATGACTTATATTTCCTATACGTTCATAATAATTAAAACTATATATTGAGGTTAGATAGTAAATTTATTCACATTGTATTATGGTATAATAGATGTAAACAATTTTAATATTATTCTTCTTATCCATCACCAAATTTTAGGTTACTTCATCACTAAGAAACTAAGTTAAAAGACTATTAGTTAATGACATATATTTCATATACGTTCGTAATAATTAAAACTATATATTGAGGTTAGATAGTAAATTTATTCACCATATTCACATTGTATTATGGTATAATAGATGTAAACAATTTTAATATTATTCTTCTTATCTATCACCAAATTTTAGGTTACTTCATCACTAAGAAACTACGTTAAAAGACTATAGTTAATGACATATATTTCATATACGTTCGTAATAAATAAAACTATATAATGAGGTTAGATAGTAAATTTATTCACCATATTCACACTGTATTATGGTATAATAGATGTAAACAATTTCAATATTATTCTTCTTATCCATCACCAAATTTTAGGTTACTTCATCACTAAGAAACTAAATTAAAAGACAATTAATTAATGACATATATTTCATATACGTTCGTAATAATTAAAACTATATAATGAGGATAGAAAGTATATTTATTCACCATATTCACATTGTATTATGGTATAATAGATGTAAACAATTTCAATATTATTCTTCTTATCCATCACCAAATTTTAGGTTACTTCATCACTAAGAAACTAAGTTAAAAGACTATTAATTTATGACTTATATTTCCTATACGTTCATAATAATTAAAACTATATAATGAGGTTAGATAGTAAATTTATTCACCATATTCACATGGTATTATGGTATAATAGATGTAAACAATTTCAATATTATTCTTCTTATCCATCACCAAATTTTAGTTTACTTCATCACTAAGAAACAAGTTAGAAGACTATTAGTTAATGACATATATTTCATATACGTTCGTAATAATTAAAACTATATATTGAGGTTAGATAGTAAATTTATTCACCATATTCACATTGTATTATGGTATAATATATGTAAACAATTTTAATATTATTCTTCTTATCCATCACCAAATTTTAGGTTACTTCATCACTAACAAACTAAGTTAAAAGACTATAGTTAATGACATATATTTCATGAACGTTCGTAATAAATAAAACTATATAATGAGGCTAGAATGTATATTTATTCACCATATTCACATTGAATTATGGTATAATAGATGTAAACAATTTCAATATTATTCTTCTTATCCATCACCAAATTTTAGGTTACTTCATCACTAAGAAACTAAGTTAAAAGACTATTAGTTAACGACATATATTTCACATACGTTCGTAATAATTAAAACTATATATTGAGGTTAGATAGTATATTTATTCACCATATTCACATTGCATTATGGTATAATAGATGTAAACAATTTCAATATTATTCTTCTTATCCATCACCAAATTTTAGGTTACTTCATCACTAAGAAACTAAGTTAAAAGACAATTAATTAATGACATATATTTCATATACGTTCGTAATAATTAAAACTATATAATGAGGCTAGGAAGTATATTTATTCACCATATTCACATTGTATTATGGTATAATACATGTAAACAATTTCAATATTATTCTTCTTATCCATCACCAAATTTTAGGTTACTTCATCACTAAGAAACTAAGTTAAAAGACTATAGTTAATGACATATATTTCATATACGTTCGTAATAATTAAAACTATATATTGAGGTTAGATAGTAAATTTATTCACCATATTCACATTGTATTATGGTATAATAGATGTAAAAAATTTCAATATTATTCTTCTTATCCATCACCAAATTTTAGGTTACTTCATCACTAAGAAACTAAGTTAAAAGACTATTAATTAATAACATATATTTCATATACGTTCGTAATAATTAAAACTATATAATGAGGCTAAATAGTATATTTATTCACCATATTCACATTGTATTATGGTATAATAGATATAAACAATTTCAATATTATTCTTCTTATCCATCACCAAATTTTAGGTTACTTCATCACTAAGAAACTAAGTTAAAAGACTATTAATTTATGACTTATATTTCATATACGTTCGTAATAATTAAAACTATATAATGAGGCTAGAAAGTATATTTATTCACCATATTCACATTGTATAATGGTATAATAGATGTAAACAATTTCAATATTATTCTTCTTATTCATCACCAAATTTTAGGTTACTTCATCACTAAGAAACTAAGTTAAAAGACTATTAGTTAACGACATATATTTCACATACGTTCGTAATAATTAAAACTATATATTGAGGTCCGATAGTATATTTATTCACCGTATTCACACTGCAATATGGTATAGTAGATGTAAACAATTTCAATATTATTCTTCTTATCCATCACCAAATTTTAGGTTACTTCATCACTAAGAAACTAAGTTAAAAGACTATAGTTAATGACATATATTTCATATACGTTCGTAATAAATAAAACTATATAATGAGGTTAGATAGTAAATTTATTCACCATATTCACATTGTATTATGGTATAATAGATGTAAACAATTTCAACATTATTCTTCTTATCCATCACCGAATTTTAGGTTACTTCATCACTAAGAAACTAAGTTAAAAGACAATTAATTAATGACATATATTTCATATACGTTCGTAATAATTAAAATTATATAATGAGGCTAGAAAGTATATTTATTCACCATATTCACATTGTATTATGGTATAATAGATGTAAACATTTTCAATATTATTCTTCTTATCCATCACCAAATTTTAGGTTACTTCATCACAAAGAAACTAAGTTAAAAGACTATTAATTTATGACTTATATTTCCTATACGTTCATAATAATTAAAACTATATAATGAGGTTAGATAGTTAATTTATTCACCATATTCACATGGTATTATGGTATAATAGATGTAAACAATTTCAATATTCTTCTTCTTATCCATCACCAAATTTTAGTTTACTTCATCACTAGGAAACAAGTTAAAAGACTATTAGTTAATGACATATATTTCATATACGTTCGTAATAATTAAAACTATATATTGAGCTTAGATAGTAAATTTATTCACCATATTCACATTGTATTATGGTATAATAGATGTAAACAATTTTAATATTATTCTTCTTATCCATCACCAAATTTTAGGTTACTTCAGCACTAAGAAACTAAGTTAAAAGACTATAGTTAATGACATATATTTCATATACGTTCGTAATAAATAAAACTATATAATGAGGTTAGATAGTAAATTTATTCACCATATTCACATTGTATTATGGTATCACTAGTGTAGAAATGACTTTTTACATCGGGTGAAATTGACTTTTTACATCGGTTCTGGGTCCGATGTAAAGTCAGGCGATATAGTAAATCAGGGACTTTTTACATCGGTTCTGGGACCGATGTAAAAAGTCCCTTTTTTACATCGGTTATAATATCAGAACTGATCTAATAACCTGTTATTATGCACATTTTTTAAAAAATTTATCCAGTTTTTTACATCGGTTGGAAGTAATACCCGATGTAAAAAGTCCCTTTTTTACATCGGTTATAATATATGAACCGATGTAAGAAACAGTTATTATGCACATTTTTTTAAAAAATTGATCCAGTTTTTTACATCGGTTGGAAGTAATACCCGATGTAAAAAGTCCCCAGTGACACGACTTTTTACTTATGTTATTATCCCCAACCGATGTAAAAAGTCCCTTTTTGAAAGTTTTTACATCAGTTTTTACTAATAACCCATGTAAAATGTATGAAATTTTTTTGGAATAAATTATTTATTTTCTGGATGTTTCCCTGTACAAATATAATTTGTACCCATTTTTTCATATTTTTCCAATATCACACAGACTATATTTATGTCGCTATATAGATTTCATAGCTTTCCAACATCACATATATCACATCTAGGTCGATGTTTTCAGATTTTTCACAACAAACTTACAAATTGAACAATTATATTGCAAACTTGTATTGTATTACAACAAACAAACTTACAATTACAAATTCTTCGCAAAATATACAACAATATTCAACTATTTATAAGTCTTTTTTCAAAACTTACAATTCCATATTATTCACAAAATATACAAAAAATATTCAACTATTTATAAGTTTCCAAACTTAAATTACCAATATAAAATCTTCGGTAGACAACTAAATAATCAGTATACTGATATGTACAGTCATCCTAAAAGAAGACCCAATTACCCTTAACATAACCAGCCTCCAAATTTTTACATAACACTCCGTTCTTTCTGTTTTTGTTTCCGCTTCAATCTCTTTGTTTTCTTTATTTTTGCCCCATAGAACGGAGTAAAGTCCTATTACGATCAAAATTGCTCCAATAACACTGAAAATCATAAATTAAATAAATAAATCAATAATGAAAACAAATTATTTACCTACTTTCTCATTTTGTGTTTTTATTTTTATTCTTATGATTGTGATGTTTCCTTTTTTTGTTGATTTATGATAAGAAAATGATAGAAAGTATAGAGAAGAAACCGCATGAAAGTAAAGTATCTTTCCCACTGAAAATTGATTAGTTCATAATTCATTGCATTGAACAAAGGTTTTAATTAAATTTGTGGTCCACTTGTGATGCAATAGTAAAGTTTCAGATGTATCAACATCCCAACATTATAATTGTGGTTGCATTCTTCAGGCATCTGTCTCTTTTTTTCTTCAAAAATTCGATATAGAGATAAATACAAATTAGACCAAAAATAGAGAATAAAAAACTTTATATAATGGACTTACCCTCCAAGATATAATTTTTCAGCAAGGATGAAAGTGGCCATGATTGCTACAATGATCATCATCAAAGGACTAAAAGCAGTCACAAAAACTGGTCCTTTCTTTTGCATCACAATTCCTTGTACATAATATGTAAGACCTGATGATATTATACCCTGTTTGTTCATCAATGTTTAGCTCCATTAATTATAATCCTCCATAAACATAACAAAATACCTAGATATTAGGAGAAAAACTTACAGCATAGGCTGCAGCTAATAAATTCATGTCCAAACCAATGTTCCAAACATTTGGTTTATGCTCCATAACAAATGTAACTGCTATTGATTGAAGTGTTCCCAAGAAACATACTATGTCTGTCAGTGAAAGTTGTGCTGAATATTGTCTTAATGTCACTACCTGGAGGATGAAGAAAGAAGACCAAGCAAAGGTAGCAATTATGAGAAGGATTGAACCTTTAACCCAATCCTTTTCACCAGAATCACTATTGTTTTCAGGTACATAGTTTCTAGGATGATGCATGTATTGAGAACCCAATATATTCATAACTTGTCCTTTGTATAATGTCATCACCATAGCCCCACCAACTGTGATTACAGTTCCAATCACTTTTACTTGGCATCTTAATTTTTTTATGTCCAATTTCTCCATCCTAGTTTATCACAAGTGAAGAAAATAACACCAAGTTAACTAATTTAATACTAAAAACATATAAAAAGAAAAGTAACATATATCATATATATATATATATATATATATATATATACCTGAAAAATAACAGCCATTACAAAAGTCATTGCAGGGAGAATATTACTAATAGCACAAGAGTATGTTGGAGATGTGAATTTCAACCCAGCATAGTATAGATTCTGATCAATCACAGGCCTAAACAAAACAAAAACACTTATTTAAGAACATTTTTGGAATAGTTAACGTTGCGATTCAGATGAACTAACTATAGTGTTTTTTAGAAATTTTGACAGCAAAGAATCTAAATCAATCAGAAAACACCGCGAGAAAAGTACTAACCCGAGGAGTCCCAATACAAACATTTGCATGAACATAAGAAACGTAATCCTTGGCCTTATCTTCCTGCCAACGACAAGAAAGAAGGAAGGATCAGAAAGTGGTTTTCTCAAACAAAAAATCAGTCAGAAAATGAATGATTGTTGAATACCTCTTAAGAACTATAGTGAATGGAGCAATAGCTGTTGTAGCAAAAGCATGTCTATAAACAACAAGAACATAGTGACTCATTCCTCGGTTGAGCGATACTTTTGTTATTATATTGATACCAGCAAAACCAAATTGAAGACAAATCATAGCTATGTATGGCTTGCACCTTTGAAACAAACTTGAACAACATTTATCTCCTTCCATTACTAGTACTACGTTATTGTTTGTATTGTATACAGAGGAAGAGAAGAACACTTGAATGTGTTTGTGTTGTGTATTTTCTTCTTGAGTGTAAAACGTCATGCTTTCTATTGTATTTATAGATAGAAAAATAGTATAATATACAATTAAATTAAACAGTTGAAAACAAACATTAACAACCAATAATTAGAAAAAGCAACAGCTCCCAACACCAAAGACAAGAATCAGAATGATCCTCTAGTATATTAGCATCAACATTAGGCACTTCATACATCATTATAAAAAAAAGTTGTGAAATAGTGGCAGTATAGAGTATCAGAACTTAACAAACCACTAAAGTTTGTGACACGCGATTTAGTACAAAATGTTGTCAAATTCAAATAGCAGATATACAATTTAGCCTAGCAGAATTAGAACAAACTTTCTATTGACAATACGAGTAAGAAA
Source organism: Vicia faba (assembly GCA_948472305.1). Lineage (NCBI taxonomy): Eukaryota > Viridiplantae > Streptophyta > Magnoliopsida > Fabales > Fabaceae > Vicia > Vicia faba. The sequence continues at coordinate 18,771 of CATIWC010003606.1, read as the reverse complement.
TAGACTACTCTTCAATCTTAAATTATAAATCTTGAAATGCTTAATGAGATAATGCAAACAAAGCAAGCTAAGAATCATGATTCATGAGAATTAACATAGAAAAAATGAAATAGAACAATGAAATAGTGAAAACCTTGTTGGATCTCCATGACTAGCCAACCAAGGCTCCACCACTGAAGCACCAAAAGAATCAACAATATGCCTATGATTATCCTTGTTAAACTCCCCACCACCACCGCCACCATGGCTTCCTCCACCAACCCCCATAGATTTACTACACTCGGCCAAATTCGCCTGCTTGGCCAACCAATTCAACACCTTCAACCCATCCTCAAACGCAGCCGGATACCTACTCTCCGGCGCCAACCTATACCCAACCGCAACGACAATCACATCAAAAAGCTTGGCGATCCGCCGGCAAAACAAATCGTTCGCCACCGAATCATTACTACCACTGACCCACCCCCCACCATGAAACTGCAACATCACCGGTAATTTCCTCCGCCGATTATCCAACGCCGGCGAGTAACCATGGTACAAACCGGCACCGGTTTCAACACCAGCTCCCATCAAATTCAAACCCTCAACAACGTTACTATTCCTCCCTCGGAGCTGCTCTTCCTTGAACGGAGGACCATAGCTACTTCTCCGTACAGATCCAGGTTCGGGAGCTTGTTGTTTAGGTTTGGAGTTAGGTTTGGAATGAGGCTCGGGAGGAGAAATAGCGGAGTGAGGAAGAAAGATTCGGATAGAGAGAGAAGTGAAAGGATCGATGTGGATATCCTTGGTGGCGACGCCGTCGGTAAAAGAAGGGTTAGAGTTAGCGACGGATTCTTCGGGTCGTGAAGTGATACCAAACGAGTTGGAGTTATTGTCCGGTTGGGCTTGAATCCGGTTTTGTAAACGGTGCTTCAAGAGGAACTTGAAGAATACGCTGTAGAGTTTTACTGCCACACTTGGCATTTCTCAGGGAAGGAACTCCAGTTTTGAGTTTTGGATAATAATGATAATAGTATGGTTTTTATTTTAGGAATGAGAAGTGGGGAAATTGAAGTTGAAGTTTAGAAGATTGGGAATAGGGTTTATGAAAAGGAGAAATTGGTTTGGAAGATAATGGAGTGAGGTGAGAGATAAGAGATGGGTTTGGTGATTTGCTTTAGATACAACGTTTAGCTGGTATGCCGGTGTGTCTAGTTGGCTTTTTCGAGATGGAGTGGTGGAAGAATAACGATGGAGTTGTAATTTTTCTACTGTTTGGGAAATAAGGGTTTGGCACCTATTACATTGGTGCATTGTAATACCCGATGTAAGGGTTGGCAAGCTATTACATCGGTGTATTGTAATACCCGATGTAAGGGTTGGCAAGCTTTTTTTTTTACAATGCACCTATTACATCGGTGCATTGTAATACCCGATGTAATAAGTTGCAAAAAAATTAATTTATTCTTTAATTTTTTTTTATATTAATATCTGTTGTGAAGATATTACATCGGTGTTTAGTCAACCGATGTAATATGTTGCATGTTTTTTATAAATATTTCTACTACCTTGTTTCTTTATTTACAAAAATGCCACCGTATTTTTTTCTAAAATTTTTTTACATCGGTGGATGCGTTTGCCCGATGTAATAGGTAGCGAAATATATATTTTTTCATATTTTTTATATCATTGTAAATAAATACCTAATGTAAAAAGTTTGTTAATTGTATTTTTTACATCATATATTTTGATACCTGATGTAAAAACTTTTTCTCAAATGTCTTTTTTTTAGTAGTGTATAATAGATGTAAAAAATTTCAATATAATTCTTCTTATCCATCACCAAATTTTAGGTTACTTCATCACTAAGAAACTAAGTTAAAAGACAATTAATTAATGACATATATTTCATATACGTTCGTAATAATTAAAACTATATAATGAGGCTAGAAATAATATTTATTCACATTGTATTATGGTGTAATAGATGTAAACAATTTCAATATTATTCTTTTTATCCATCACAAAATTTTAGGTTACTTCATCACTAAGAAACTAAGTTAAAAGACTATTAGTTAACGACATATATTTCACATACGTTCGTAATAATTAAAACTATATATTGAGGTTAGATAGTATATTTATTCAGCATATTCACATTGCATTATGGTATAATAGATGTAAACAATTTAAATATTATTCTTCTTATCCATCACCAAATTTTGGGTTACTTCATCACTAACAAACTAAGTTAAAAGACTATTAATTAATAACATATATTTCATATACGTTCGTAATAATTAAAACTATATAATGAGGCTAAATAGTATATTTATTCACCATATTCACATTGTATTCGGGTATAATAGATGTAAACAATTTCAAAATTATTCTTCTTATCCATCACCAAAATTTAGGTAATTACTTCATCACTAAGAAACTAAGTTAAAAGACTATTAATTTATGACTTATATTTCATATATGTTCGTAATAATTAAAACTATATAATGAGGTTAGATAGTAAATTTATTCACCATATTCACATTGTATTATGGTATAATAGATGTAAGAAATTTCAATATTATTCTCTTTATCCATCACCAAATTTTAGTTTACTTCATCACTAAGAAACTAAGTTAAAATACTATTAGTTAATGACATATATTTCCTATACGTTCATAATAATTAAAACTATATAATGAGGTTAGATAGTAACTTTATTCACCATATTCACATGGTATTATGGTATAATAGATGTAAACAATTTCAATATTATTCTTCTTATCCATCACCAAATTTTAGTTTACTTCATCACTAAGAAACAAGTTAAAAGACTATTAGTTAATGACATATATTTCATATACGTTCGTAATAATTAAAACTATATATTGAGGTTAGATAGTAAATTTATTCACCATATTCACATTGTATTATGGTATAATAGATGTAAACAATTTTAATATTATTCTTCTTATCCATCACCAAATTTTAGGTTACTTCATCACTAAGAAACTAAGTTAAAAGACTATAGTTAATGACATATATTTCATATACGTTCGTAATAAATAAAACTATATAATAAGGTTAGATAGTAAATTTATTCACCATATTCACATTGTATTATGGTATAATAGATGTAAACAATTTCAATATTATTTTTCTTATCCATCACCAAATTTTAGGTTACTTCATCACTAAGATACAAAGTTAAAAGACTGTGAATTTATGACATATATTACATATACGTTTGTAATAATTAAAACTATATAATGAGGTTAGATAGTAAATTTATTCACCATATTCACATTGTATTATGGTATAATAGATGTAAATTATTTCAATATTATTCTTCTTATCCATCAGCAAAATTTAGGTTACTTCATCACTATGAAACAAAGTTAAAAGAGTATTAATTTATGACTTATATTTCATATACGTTCATAATAATTAAAACTATATAATGAGGTTAGATAGTAAATTTATTCACCATATTCACATTGTATTATGGTATAATAGATGTAAACAATTTCAATATTATTCTTCTTATCCATCACCAAATTTTAGTTTACTTCATCACTAAGAAACAAGTTAAAAGACTATTAGTTAATGACATATATTTCATATACGTTCGTAATAATTAAAACTATATATTGAGGTTAGATAGTAAATTTATTCACCATATTCACATTGTATTATTGTATAATAGATGTAAACAATTTCAATATTATTCTTCTTATCCATCACCAAATTTTAGGTTACTTCATCACTAAAAAACTAAGTTAAAAGACATAAAATTAACGACATATATTTCATATACGTTCGTAATAATTAAAACTATATAATGAGGCTAGAAATTATATTTATTCACCATATTCACATCGAATTATGGTATAAAAGATGTAAACAATTTCAATTTTATTCTTCTTATTCATCACCAAATTTTTGGTTACTTTATCACTAAGAAACTAAGTTAAAAGACAATTAATTAATGACATATATTTCATATACGTTCAAAATAATTAGAACTATATAATGAGGTAAGATAGTTAATTTATTCACCATATTCACATTGTATTATGGTATAATAGATGTAAACAATTTCAATATTATTTTTCTTATCCATCACCAAATTTTAGGTTACTTTATCACTAAGAAACTAAGTTAAAAGACTATTAATTAATGACATATATTTCATATAAGTTCGTAATAATTAAAACTATATAACGAGGCTAAATAGTATATTTATTCACCATATTCACATGGTATGATGGTATAATAGATGTAAACAATTTCAATATTATTCTTCTTATCCATCACCAAATTTTAGTTTACTTCATCACTAAGAAACAAGTTAAAAGACTATTAGTTAATGACATATATTTCATATACGTTCGTAATAATTAAAACTATATATTGAGGTTAGATAGTAAATTTATTCACCATATTCACATTGTATTGTGGTATAATAGATGTAAACAATTTCAATATTATTCTTCTTATCCATCACCAAATTTTAGGTTACTTCATCACTAAGAAACTAAGTTAAAAGACTATTAACTAATGACATATATTTCATATACGTTCGTAATAATTAAAACTATATATTGTGGTTAGATAGTAAATCTATTCACCATATTCATATTGTATTATGGTATAATAGATGTAAACAATTTCAATATTATTCTTCTTATTCATCACCAAATTTTAGGTTACTTCATCACTAAGAAACTAAGTTAAAAGACAATTAATTAATGACATATATTTCATATACGTTCGTAATAATTAAAACTATATAATGAGGCTAGATAGTATATTTATTCACCATATTCACATTGTATTATGGTATAATAGATGTAAACAATTTCAATATTATTCTTCTTATCCATCACCAAATTTTAGTTTACTTCATCACTAAGAAACAAGTTAAAAGACTATTAGTTAATGACATATATTTCATATACGTTCGTAATAATTAAAACTATATATTGAGGTTAGATAGTAAATTTATTCACCATATTCACATTGTATTATGGTATAATAGATGTAAACAATTTTAATATTATTCTTTTTATCCATCACCAAATTTTAGGTTACTTCATCACTAAGAAACTAAGTTAAAAGACTATAGTTAATGACATATATTTCATATACGTTCGTAATAATTAAAACTATATATTGAGGTTAGATAGTAAATTTATTCACCATATTCACATTGTATTATGGTATAATAGATGTAAACAATTTTAATATTATTCTTCTTATCCATCACCAAATTTTAGGTTACTTCATCACTAAGAAACTAAGTTAAAAGACTATAGTTAATGACATATATTTCATATACGTTCGTAATAAATAAAACTATATAATGAGGTTAGATGGTAAATTTATTCACCATATTCACACTGTATTATGGTACAATAGATGTAAACAATTTCAATATTATTCTTCTTATCCATCACCAAATTTTAGGTTACTTCATCACTATGAAACCAAGTTAAAAGACTATTAAATTATGACTTATATTTCCTATACGTTCATAATAATTAAAACTATATAATGAGGTTAGATAGTAAATTTACTCACCATATTCACATGGTATTATGGTATAATAGATGTAAACAATTTCAATATTATTCTTCTTATCCAACACCAAATTTTAGTTTACTTCATCACTAAGAAACAAGTTAGAAGACTATTAGTTAATGACATATATTTCATATACGTTCGTAATAATTAAAACTATATATTGAGGTTAGATACTAAATTTATTCACCATATTCACATTGTATTATGGTATAATAGATGTAAACAATTTTAATATTATTCTTCTTATCCATCACCAAATTTTAGGTTACTTCATCACTAAGAAACTAAGTTAAAAGACTATTAGTTAACGACATATATTTCACATACGTTCGTAATAATTAAAACTATATATTGAGGTTAGATAGTATATTTATTCACCATTTTCACATTGCATTATGGTATAATAGATGTAAACAATTTCAATATTATTCTTCTTATCCATCACCAAATTTTGGGTTACTTCATCACTAACAAACTAAGTTAAAAGACTATTAATTAATAACATATATTTCATATACGTTCGTAATAATTAAAACTATATATTGAGGTTAGATAGTAAATTTATTCACCATATTCAAATTGAATTATGGTATAATACATGTAAACAATTTCAATATTATTCTTCTTATCCATCACCAAATTTTAGGTTACTTCATCACTAAGATACTAAGTTAAAAGACTATTAATTTATGACCTATATTACATATACGTTTGTAATAATTAATACCATATAATAAGGTTAGATAGTAAATTTATTCACCATATTCACATTGTATTATGGTATAATAGATGTAAACAATTTCAATATTATTCTTCTTATCCATCACCAAATTTTAGGTTACTTCATCACTAAGATACTAAGTTAAAAGACTATTAATTTATGACATATATTACTTATACGTTCGTAATAATTAAAACTATATAATGAAGCTAGAAAGTATATTTATTCACCATATTCACATTGTATTATGGTATAATAGATGTAAATAATTTCAATATTATTCTTCTTATCCATCACCAAATTTTAGGTTACTTCATCACTAAGAAACTAAGTTAAAAAACTATTAGTTAACGACATATATTTCACATACGTTCGTAATAATTAAAACTATATATTGAGGTTAGATAGTATATTTATTCACCATTTTCACATTGCATTATGGTATAATAGATGTAAACAATTTCAATATTATTCTTCTTATCCATCACCAAATTTTGGGTTACTTCATCACTAACAAACTAAGTTAAAAGACTATTAATTAATAACATATATTTCATATACGTTCGTAATAATTAAAACTATATATTGAGGTTAGATAGTAAATTTATTCACCATATTCAAATTGAATTATGGTATAATACATGTAAACAATTTCAATATTATTCTTCTTATCCATCACGAAATTTTAGGTTACTTCATCACTAAGAAACTAAGTTAAAAGACTATAGTTAATGACATATATTTCATATACGTTCGTAATAAATAAAACTATATAATAAGGCTAGAAAGTATATTTATTCACCATATTCACATTGAATTATGGTATAATAGATGTAAATAATTTCAATATTATTCTTCTTATCCATCACCAAATTTTAGGTTACTTCATCACTAAGAAACTAAGTTAAAAGACTATTAGTTAACGACATATATTTCACATACGTTCGTAATAATTAAAACTATATATTGAGGTTAGATAGTATATTTATTCACCATATTCACATTGCATTATGGTATAATAGATGTAAACAATTTCAATATTGTTCTTCTTATCCATCACCAAATTTTAGGTTACTTCATCACAAAGAAATTAAGTTAAAAGACTATTAATTTATGACTTATATTTCCTATATGTTCATAATAATTAAAACTATATAATGAGGTTAGATAGTAAATTTATTCACCATATTCACATGGTATTATGGTATAATAGATGTAAACAATTTCAATATTATTCTTCTTATCCATCACCATATTTTAGTTTACTTAATCACTAAGAAACAAGTTAAAATACAATTAGTTAATGACTTATATTTCCTATACGTTCATAATAATTAAAACTATATAATAAGGTTAGATAGTAAATTTATTCACCATATTCACATGGTATTATGTTATAATAGATGTAAACAATTTCAATATTATTCTTCTTATCCATCACCAAATTTTAGGTTACTTCATCACTAAGAAACTAAGTTAAAAGACAATTAATTATTGACATATATGTCATATACATTCGTAATAATTAAAACTATATAATGAGGCTAGAAAGTATATTTATTCACCATATTCACATTGTATTATGGTATAATAGATGTAAACAATTTCGATATTATTCTTCTTATCCATCACCAAATTTTAGGTTACTTCATCACTAAGAAACTACGTTAAAAGACTATTAATTAATGACATATATGTCATATACGTTCATAATAAATAAAACTATATAATGAGGTTAGATAGTAAATTTATTCACCATATTCACACTGTATTATGGTATAATAGATGTAAACAATTTCAATATTATTCTTCTTATCCATCACCAAATTTTAGGTTACTTCATCACTAAGAAACTAAGTTAAAAGACAATTAATTAATGACATATATTTCATATACGTTCGTAATAATTAAAACTATATAATGAAGCTAGAAAGTATATTTATTCACCATATTCACATTGTATTATGGTATAATAGATGTAAACAATTTCAATATTATTCTTCTTATCCATCACCAAATTTTAGGTTACTTCATCACTAAGAAACTAAGTTAAAAGACAATTAATTTATGGCTTATATTTCATATACGTTCATAATAATTAAAACTATATAATGAGGTTAGATAGTATATTTATTCACCATATTCACATTGTATTATGGTATAATAGATGTAAACAATTTCAATATTCTTCTTCTTATCCATCACCAAATTTTAGGTTACTTCATCACTAAGAAACTAAGTTAAAAGACTATTAATTTATGGCTTATATTTCCTATACGTTCATAATAATTAAAACTATATAATGAGGTTAGATAGTAAATTTATTCACCATATTCACATGGTATTATGGTATAATAGATGTAAACAATTTCAATATTATTCTTCTTATCCATCACCAAATTTTAGTTTACTTCATCACTAAGAAACAAGTTAAAAGACTATTAGTTAATGACATATATTTCATATACGTTCGTAATAATTAAAACTATATATTGAGGTTAGATAGTAAATTTAATCACCATATTCACATTGTATTATAGTATAATAGATGTAAACAATTTTAATATTATTCTTCTTATCCATCACCAAATTTTAGGTTACTTTATCACTAAGAAACTAAGTTAAAAGACTATAGTTAATGACATTTATTTCATATACGTTCGTAATAAATAAAACTATATAATGAGGTTAGATAGTATATTTATTCACCATATTCACATTGTATTATGGTATAATAGATGTAAACAATTTCAATATTATTCTTCTTATCCATCACCAAATTTTAGGTTACTTCATCACTAAGAAACTAAGTTAAAAGACTATTAATTTATGACTTGTATTTCCTATACGTTCATAATAATTAAAACTATATAATGAGTTTAGATAGTAAATTTATTCACCATATTCACATGGTATTATGGTATAATAGATGTAAACAATTTCAATATTATTCTTCTTATCCATCACCATATTTTAGTTTACTTAATCACTAAGAAACAAGTTAAAATACAATTAGTTAATGACTTATATTTCCTATACGTTCATAATAATTAAAACTATATAATAAGGTTAGATAGTAAATTTATTCACCATATTCACATGGTATTATGTTATAATAGATGTAAACAATTTCAATATTATTCTTCTTATCCATCACCAAATTTTAGGTTACTTCATCACTAAGAAACTAAGTTAAAAGACAATTAATTAATGACATATATGTCATATACATTCGTAATAATTAAAACTATATAATGAGGCTAGAAAGTATATTTATTCACCATATTCACATTGTATTATGGTATAATAGATGTAAACAATTTCGATATTATTCTTCTTATCCATCACCAAATTTTAGGTTACTTCATCACTAAGAAACTACGTTAAAAGACTATTAATTAATGACATATATGTCATATAAGTTCGTAATAAATAAAACTATATAATGAGGTTAGATAGTAAATTTATTCACCATATTCACACTGTATTATGGTATAATAGATGTAAACAATTTCAATATTATTCTTCTTATCCATCACCAAATTTTAGGTTACTTCATCACTAAGAAACTAAGTTAAAAGACAATTAATTAATGACATATATTTCATATACGTTCGTAATAATTAAAACTATATAATGAGGCTAGAAAGTATATTTATTCACCATATTCACATTGTATTATGGTATAATAGATGTAAACAATTTCAATATTATTCTTCTTATCCATCACCAAATTTTAGGTTACTTCATCACTAAGAAACTAAGTTAAAAGACAATTAATTTATGGCTTATATTTCATATACGTTCATAATAATTAAAACTATATAATGAGGTTAGATAGTATATTTATTCACCATATTCACATTGTATTATGGTATAATAGATGTAAACAACTTCAATATTATTCTTCTTATCCATCACCAAATTTTAGGTTACTTCATCACTAAGAAACTAAGTTAAAAGACTATTAATTTATGGCTTATATTTCCTATACGTTCATAATAATTAAAACTATATAATGAGGTTAGATAGTAAATTTATTCACCATATTCACATTGTATTGTGGTATAATAGATGTAAACAATTTCAATATTATTCTTCTTATCCATCACCAAATTTTAGGTTACTTCATCACTAAGAAACTAAGTTAAAAGACTATTAACTAATGACATATATTTCATATACGTTCGTAATAATTAAAACTATATATTGTGGTTAGATAGTAAATCTATTCACCATATTCATATTGTATTATGGTATAATAGATGTAAACAATTTTAATATTATTCTTCTTATCCATCACCAAATTTTAGGTTACTTTATCACTAAGAAACTAAGTTAAAAGACTATAGTTAATGACATTTATTTCATATACGTTCGTAATAAATAAAACTATATAATGAGGTTAGATAGTATATTTATTCACCATATTCACATTGTATTATGGTATAATAGATGTAAACAATTTCAATATTATTCTTCTTATCCATCACCAAATTTTAGTTTACTTCATCACTAAGAAACAAGTTAAAAGACTATTAGTTAATGACATATATTTCATATACGTTCGTAATAATTAAAACTATATATTGAGGTTAGATAGTAAATTTAATCACCATATTCACATTGTATTATAGTATAATAGATGTAAACAATTTTAATATTATTCTTCTTATCCATCACCAAATTTTAGGTTACTTTATCACTAAGAAACTAAGTTAAAAGACTATAGTTAATGACATTTATTTCATATACGTTCGTAATAAATAAAACTATATAATGAGGTTAGATAGTATATTTATTCACCATATTCACATTGTATTATGGTATAATAGATGTAAACAATTTCAATATTATTCTTCTTATCCATCACCAAATTTTAGGTTACTTCATCACTATGAAACAAAGTTAAAAGAGTATTAATTTATGACTTATATTTCATATACGTTCATAATAATTAAAACTATATAATGAGGTTAGATAGTAAATTTATTCACCATATTCACATTGTATTATGGTATAATAGATGTAAACAATTTCAATATTATTCTTCTTATCCATCACCAAATTTTAGTTTACTTCATCACTAAGAAACAAGTTAAAAGACTATTAGTTAATGACATATATTTCATATACGTTCGTAATAATTAAAACTATATATTGAGGTTAGATAGTAAATTTATTCACCATATTCACATTGTATTATTGTATAATAGATGTAAACAATTTCAATATTATTCTTCTTATCCATCACCAAATTTTAGGTTACTTCATCACTAAAAAACTAAGTTAAAAGACATAAAATTAACGACATATATTTCATATACGTTCGTAATAAATTAAAACTATATAATGAGGCTAGAAATTATATTTATTCACCATATTCACATCGAATTATGGTATAAAAGATGTAAACAATTTCAATTTTATTCTTCTTATTCATCACCAAATTTTTGGTTACTTTATCACTAAGAAACTAAGTTAAAAGACAATTAATTAATGACATATATTTCATATACGTTCGAAATAATTAGAACTATATAATGAGGTAAGATAGTTAATTTATTCACCATATTCACATTGTATTATGGTATAATAGATGTAAACAATTTCAATATTATTTTTCTTATCCATCACCAAATTTTAGGTTACTTTATCACTAAGAAACTAAGTTAAAAGACTATTAATTAATGACATATATTTCATATAAGTTCGTAATAATTAAAACTATATAACGAGGCTAAATAGTATATTTATTCACCATATTCACATGGTATGATGGTATAATAGATGTAAACAATTTCAATATTATTCTTCTTATCCATCACCAAATTTTAGTTTACTTCATCACTAAGAAACAAGTTAAAAAACTATTAACTAATGACATATATTTCATATACGTTCGTAATAATTAAAACTATATATTGAGGTTATATAGTAAATTTATTCACCATATTCACATTGTATTGTGGTATAATAGATGTAAACAATTTCAATATTATTCTTCTTATCCATCACCAAATTTTAGGTTACTTCATCACTAAGAAACTAAGTTAAAAGACTATTAACTAATGACATATATTTCATATACGTTCGTAATAATTAAAACTATATATTGTGGTTAGATAGTAAATCTATTCACCATATTCATATTGTATTATGGTATAATAGATGTAAACAATTTCAATATTATTCTTCTTATTCATCACCAAATTTTAGGTTACTTCATCACTAAGAAACTAAGTTAAAAGACAATTAATTAATGACATATATTTCATATACGTTCGTAATAATTAAAACTATATAATGAGGCTAGATAGTATATTTATTTACCATATTCACATTGTATTATGGTATAATAGATGTAAACAATTTCAATATTATTCTTCTTATCCATCACCAAATTTTAGTTTACTTCATCACTAAGAAACAAGTTAAAAGACTATTAGTTAATGACATATATTTCATATACGTTCGTAATAATTAAAACTATATATTGAGGTTAGATAGTAAATTTATTCACCATATTCACATTGTATTATGGTATAATAGATGTAAACAATTTTAATATTATTCTTCTTATCCATCACCAAATTTTAGGTTACTTCATCACTAAGAAACTAAGTTAAAAGACTATAGTTAATGACATATATTTCATATACGTTCGTAATAATTAAAACTATATATTGAGGTTAGATAGTAAATTTATTCACCATATTCACATTGTATTATGGTATAATAGATGTAAACAATTTTAATATTATTCTTCTTATCCATCACCAAATTTTAGGTTACTTCATCACTAAGAAACTAAGTTAAAAGACTATAGTTAATGACATATATTTCATATACGTTCGTAATAAATAAAACTATATAATGAGGTTAGATGGTAAATTTATTCACCATATTCACACTGTATTATGGTACAATAGATGTAAACAATTTCAATATTATTCTTCTTATCCATCACCAAATTTTAGGTTACTTCATCACTAAGAAACCAAGTTAAAAGACTATTAATTTATGACTTATATTTCCTATACGTTCATAATAATTAAAACTATATAATGAGGTTAGATAGTAAATTTATTCACGATATTCACATGGTATTATGGTATAATAGATGTAAACAATTTCAATATTATTCTTCTTATCCAACACCAAATTTTAGTTTACTTCATCACTAAGAAACAAGTTAGAAGACTATTAGTTAATGACATATATTTCATATACGTTCGTAATAATTAAAACTATATATTGAGGTTAGATACTAAATTTATTCACCATATTCACATTGTATTATGGTATAATAGATGTAAACAATTTTAATATTATTCTTCTTATCCATCACCAAATTTTAGGTTACTTCATCACTAAGAAACTAAGTTAAAAGACTATTAGTTAACGACATATATTTCACATACGTTCGTAATAATTAAAACTATATATTGAGGTTAGATAGTATATTTATTCACCATATTCACATTGCATTATGGTATAATAGATGTAAACAATTTCAATATTATTCTTCTTATCCATCACCAAATTTTGGGTTACTTCATCACTAACAAACTAAGTTAAAAGACTATTAATTAATAACATATATTTCATATACGTTCGTAATAATTAAAACTATATATTGAGGTTAGATAGTAAATTTATTCACCATATTCAAATTGAATTATGGTATAATACATGTAAACAATTTCAATATTATTCTTCTTATCCATCACCAAATTTTAGGTTACTTCATCACTAAGATACTAAGTTAAAAGACTATTAATTTATGACCTATATTACATATACGTTTGTAATAATTAATACTATATAATAAGGTTAGATAGTAAATTTATTCACCATATTCACATTGTATTATGGTATAATAGATGTAAACAATTTCAATATTATTCTTCTTATCCATCACCAAATTTTAGGTTACTTCATCACTAAGATACTAAGTTAAAAGACTATTAATTTATGACATATATTACTTATACGTTCGTAATAATTAAAACTATATAATGAAGCTAGAAAGTATATTTATTCACCATATTCACATTGTATTATGGTATAATAGATGTAAATAATTTCAATATTATTCTTCTTATCCATCACCAAATTTTAGGTTACTTCATCACTAAGAAACTAAGTTAAAAAACTATTAGTTAACGACATATATTTCACATACGTTCGTAATAATTAAAACTATATATTGAGGTTAGATAGTATATTTATTCACCATTTTCACATTGCATTATGGTATAATAGATGTAAACAATTTCAATATTATTCTTCTTATCCATCACCAAATTTTGGGTTACTTCATCACTAACAAACTAAGTTAAAAGACTATTAATTAATAACATATATTTCATATACGTTCGTAATAATTAAAACTATATATTGAGGTTAGATAGTAAATTTATTCACCATATTCAAATTGAATTATGGTATAATACATGTAAACAATTTCAATATTATTCTTCTTATCCATCACGAAATTTTAGGTTACTTCATCACTAAGAAACTAAGTTAAAAGACTATAGTTAATGACATATATTTCATATACGTTCGTAATAAATAAAACTATATAATAAGGCTAGAAAGTATATTTATTCACCATATTCACATTGAATTATGGTATAATAGATGTAAATAATTTCAATATTATTCTTCTTATCCATCACCAAATTTTAGGTTACTTCATCACTAAGAAACTAAGTTAAAAGACTATTAGTTAACGACATATATTTCACATACGTTCGTAATAATTAAAACTATATATTGAGGTTAGATAGTATATTTATTCACCATATTCACATTGCATTATGGTATAATAGATGTAAACAATTTCAATATTGTTCTTCTTATCCATCACCAAATTTTAGGTTACTTCATCACAAAGAAACTAAGTTAAAAGACTATTAATTTATGACTTATATTTCCTATATGTTCATAATAATTAAAACTATATAATGAGGTTAGATAGTAAATTTATTCACCATATTCACATGGTATTATGGTATAATAGATGTAAACAATTTCAATATTATTCTTCTTATCCATCACCATATTTTAGTTTACTTAATCACTAAGAAACAAGTTAAAATACAATTAGTTAATGACTTATATTTCCTATACGTTCATAATAATTAAAACTATATAATAAGGTTAGATAGTAAATTTATTCACCATATTCACATGGTATTATGTTATAATAGATGTAAACAATTTCAATATTATTCTTCTTATCCATCACCAAATTTTAGGTTACTTCATCACTAAGAAACTAAGTTAAAACACAATTAATTAATGACATATATGTCATATACATTCGTAATAATTAAAACTATATAATGAGGCTAGAAAGTATATTTATTCACCATATTCACATTGTATTATGGTATAATAGATGTAAACAATTTCGATATTCTTCTTCTTATCCATCACCAAATTTTAGGTTACTTCATCACTAAGAAACTACGTTAAAAGACTATTAATTAATGACATATATGTCATATACGTTCGTAATAAATAAAACTATATAATGAGGTTAGATAGTAAATTTATTCACCATATTCACACTGTATTATGGTATAATAGATGTAAACAATTTCAATATTATTCTTCTTATCCATCACCAAATTTTAGGTTACTTCATCACTAAGAAACTAAGTTAAAAGACAATTAATTAATGACATATATTTCATATACGTTCGTAATAATTAAAACTATATAATGAAGCTAGAAAGTATATTTATTCACCATATTCACATTGTATTATGGTATAATAGATGTAAACAATTTCAATATTATTCTTCTTATCCATCACCAAATTTTAGGTTACTTCATCACTAAGAAACTAAGTTAAAAGACAATTAATTTATGGCTTATATTTCATATACGTTCATAATAATTAAAACTATATAATGAGGTTAGATAGTATATTTATTCACCATATTCACATTGTATTATGGTATAATAGATGTAAACAATTTCAATATTCTTCTTCTTATCCATCACCAAATTTTAGGTTACTTCATCACTAAGAAACTAAGTTAAAAGACTATTAATTTATGGCTTATATTTCCTATACGTTCATAATAATTAAAACTATATAATGAGGTTAGATAGTAAATTTATTCACCATATTCACATGGTATTATGGTATAATAGATGTAAACAATTTCAATATTATTCTTCTTATCCATCACCAAATTTTAGTTTACTTCATCACTAAGAAACAAGTTAAAAGACTATTAGTTAATGACATATATTTCATATACGTTCGTAATAATTAAAACTATATATTGAGGTTAGATAGTAAATTTAATCACCATATTCACATTGTATTATAGTATAATAGATGTAAACAATTTTAATATTATTCTTCTTATCCATCACCAAATTTTAGGTTACTTTATCACTAAGAAACTAAGTTAAAAGACTATAGTTAATGACATTTATTTCATATACGTTCGTAATAAATAAAACTATATAATGAGGTTAGATAGTATATTTATTCACCATATTCACATTGTATTATGGTATAATAGATGTAAACAATTTTCAATATTATTCTTCTTATCCATCACCAAATTTTAGGTTACTTCATCACTAAGAAACTAAGTTAAAAGACTATTAATTTATGACTTGTATTTCCTATACGTTCATAATAATTAAAACTATATAATGAGTTTAGATAGTAAATTTATTCACCATATTCACATGCTATTATGGTATAATAGATGTAAACAATTTCAATATTATTCTTCTTATCCATCACCATATTTTAGTTTACTTAATCACTAAGAAACAAGTTAAAATACAATTATTTAATGACTTATATTTCCTATACGTTCATAATAATTAAAACTATATAATAAGGTTAGATAGTAAATTGTTCACCATATTCACATGGTATTATGTTATAATAGATGTAAACAATTTCAATATTATTCTTCTTATCCATCACCAAATTTTAGGTTACTTCATCACTAAGAAACTAAGTTAAAAGACAATTAATTAATGACATATATGTCATATACATTCGTAATAATTAAAACTATATAATGAGGCTAGAAAGTATATTTATTCACCATATTCACATTGTATTATGGTATAATAGATGTAAACAATTTCGATATTATTCTTCTTATCCATCACCAAATTTTAGGTTACTTCATCACTAAGAAACTACGTTAAAAGACTATTAATTAATGACATATATGTCATATACGTTCGTAATAAATAAAACTATATAATGAGGTTAGATAGTAAATTTATTCACCATATTCACACTGTATTATGGTATAATAGATGTAAACAATTTCAATATTATTCTTCTTATCCATCACCAAATTTTAGGTTACTTCATCACTAAGAAACTAAGTTAAAAGACAATTAATTAATGACATATATTTCATATACGTTCGTAATAATTAAAACTATATAATGAGGCTAGAAAGTATATTTATTCACCATATTCACATTGTATTATGGTATAATAGATGTAAACAATTTCAATATTATTCTTCTTATCCATCACCAAATTTTAGGTTACTTCATCACTAAGAAACTAAGTTAAAAGACAATTAATTTATGGCTTATATTTCATATACGTTCATAATAATTAAAACTATATAATGAGGTTAGATAGTATATTTATTCACCATATTCACATTGTATTATGGTATAATAGATGTAAACAATTTCAATATTATTCTTCTTATCCATCAACAAATTTTAGGTTACTTCATCACTAAGAAACTAAGTTAAAAGACTATTAATTTATGGCTTATATTTCCTATACGTTCATAATAATTAAAACTATATAATGAGGTTAGATAGTAAATTTATTCACCATATTCACATGGTATTATGGTATAATAGATGTAAACAATTTCAATATTATTCTTCTTATCCATCACCAAATTTTAGTTTACTTCATCACTAAGAAACAAGTTAAAAGAGTATTAGTTAATGACATATATTTCATATACGTTCGTAATAATTAAAACTATATATTGAGGTTAGATAGTAAATTTAATCACCATATTCACATTGTATTATAGTATAATAGATGTAAACAATTTTAATATTATTCTTCTTATCCATCACCAAATTTAGGTTACTTTATCACTAAGAAACTAAGTTAAAAGACTATAGTTAATGACATTTATTTCATATACGTTCGTAATAAATAAAACTATATAATGAGGTTAGATAGTATATTTATTCACCATATTCACATTGTATTATGGTATAATAGATGTAAACAATTTCAATATTATTCTTCTTATCCATCACCAAATTTTAGGTTACTTCATCACTAAGAAACTAAGTTAAAAGACTATTAATTTATGGCTTATATTTCCTATACGTTCATAATAATTAAAACTATATAATGAGGTTAGATAGTAAATTTATTCACCATATTCACATGGTATTATGGTATAATAGATGTAAACAATTTCAATATTATT